>JPKZ01001336.1:306991-322132 GCA_000803305.1 Toxocara canis
GAAAGGGGTGGGGTGGGGAGGGGGAAAGGGGGGGGGGGGGGGGGGGGGGGATGGGAGAGATGGGAGGCTATTCGTAGACTTTTATCAATCGCGAATTATGTTAGAATTCCTTTCCGAAGAAACACGAAAGTATATGCATTTTGACACTCGTTTATAGACGTTAAATTTTCTCGAGGGATCCATATGCGTTCCCGTTTGTTTAGTTGTTCGTTGCATTCAGTCTTTACCATAATTCTTAGATGAGAAGCTTCAGCGCCATGCCAGTGATCTTTTGCTTCGGCAGCCATTTCCAGTTAGAGTAATACAAACTTTTCGCGACGGAATGCCTAAAACGTCTCTTATATTTTCATTTTTAATTTTTCATCTGCAAACAATTTATGAGATATGTGACGTGTGCTCAATTAAGTATTCCTCCTTATTGTTACTTCCACATTGTAATGGCACAATATATCGCTTTTTTGCTTACCAACTTTATTTATTAAACAGTTTTGGAATGGAATGCACGAAAATAGCAATAAAAACCCCAAAAGTAAGCAGTCAATGTTTGCCTCTTTTCGTTATGTTTTATCGCCGAACGTTCTTTGCAAATTTACAGCGTTTAGCAAAAAACCATTTTAATCAGCATATACTGCAATGGTACCTAGATAAGATTTTGCAAATATCAACCATGTGCGCACATATTTTGTTTTTGTTGTTTATGAGCTGGGTCACTATCTACAGTATGCAGTGAAGAAAGTTAGAGGTGGGAGGCGCTGAGAATCCTCGGTGTTCGCTGATGATGATGTTTTTTCCAGAAATTGGCGGATGGGGTCGAACGAGGAGAGAGGGCCACAATGATGTCTTACAACTAGAGAACTAGGAAGGGAATTTCAAATGTGATAGGGAACATTGTTAGATCCCACTCGTGTCCTGTATTGGCATACAGCGTTTCCTTAAAATATTATTTAAAATGATTTTCAGTGCGGCATATTCTGATGAATTGGGTGGAATTGTATGGTGGCGGAACACTCGGCGTCATGCTAAATTTTGTGGCCTGGGTTGGCTATACTGCTGCCTTATTGCTCGGCGCAACAGTCTTCACACATTACATCGCTCCGCAAGCAATCGGTTAGCGTTTCTAAAGAAAACACTATTCTCAGCAGGAATAACGATCCTCATAATGAAGTACTCATCGAAACTTAATACAACCGGAAAGAACTGTAAAGGAATAAAGTGTGCATTTTAAATTCCTCTGAGTGTTTTTTTTCTACTGAAGTACGGCTTAATCGGATCATATTTCATTTTAGAAAACGGCAATAGCTTTACTTATTTTTGATATGAGGGGATGGTAATTTTGTATGGAACAAAAAATATGGAAAAAATTGTTATTATTATCATTGTAGGTTCTGGAATTCCCGAAATGAAAACGATTCTACGAGGCGTCATGCTAAAAGAGTATCTCTCTCTGAGGACGCTTGTCTCAAAAATGGTTGGATTAACACTAGCAATTGGAAGCGGTCTCCCTATCGGAAAAGAGGTCTCTTAAGTGTTCCTTTGCTTGCGTAAAAAAACTTGTTCTTATCGCCGTAAAGGTTTTCACTTTTCAAGGATAAATGTTAAATTGTAAGACTCAACACACAGTGGCGGTTTTTCATTTGAGCGTTTCTTTGGGGAGTTGTTTGTGTTAAGAAAATGCTGAGGGCATAATGAGAGCGTTGCTGCTTTTTGCAGTTTTCATTAATAGCCTTCTCAGAAATGTCAAAAGCATTTTCGATCATTTTTAAATTGCTTTATGTGTATTAGCTAACAAATATATTTGCGTATTAGCTAACAAACAGATCTTATCAGCTAACAGATATCATTCATTGTAATTTCTCTGTTTGTTTGTATTCGCTTGTTTCATATCATCTCTGAGTCATCATTTCCAGGGCCCATTCGCCCACGTTGGTTCGATCGTAGCAAACTTGTTCAGTCGTTTGGCACGAAGTTTCCAACCAATTTACGCAAATGAATCGCGCAATTGTGAACTATTGGCAGCCGGTTGTGCAGTCGGTGTTGCGTGTACATTTAGCGCTCCAGTCGGAGGTGAATTACCCTTCTGTAACGGTTTTGTGATATTGCCTTGCTGAATCAGATCGTTTCTCACTTGTCAGCTTTTAATGGCCATCCTTTACGGTGAACAGTATCACCGTTCGATGGCAAAAGGTGCTTGGCGTACGTTTTATAAGGTTTTTAATGTTTAAAAGACATTAGGTTTTTTTAATTTTTAAGAGTTTTGAAAAGACATTTTTTTAAAAGCCTTACAGTATTCAAGACTTTAGATCAGGATTGAATATAGATAAGTTAGTTTGAAGTAATCTGGACGAGGAACTGTTTTGCTGCTTGGTGCCGCATTGTTAAAGCCGATCATCCAGCAAGTGGTATTTTGATGAGAAGAAACCATTTTTAAAACTTTGCAGAAAATAGCGATAGGAGTGCTGTTGTGCAGAACTGTATTGCTGTTGCGGTGATCGCACATCGGGAGCCATATAGAGTTCGATTCACTCATCATCCATAATTATTGTACAGACGTTTAATAAATAGGTTAATTTCGTGCAAATTCCAGGAGTATTATTCTCTATTGAAGTAACATCGGTATATTTCGCCGTTCGTGACTACTGGCGAGGTTTTTTTGCGGCTGCATGCAGCTCCATTTTGTTCTCTCTCTTACGGCTTTATACACAGTCATCAGAAGGTTAGCAGAATTACCCTTACGGTTCCCATCAGTAATTTTAGATTTAGTAGTCAGTTTTCGCCCCAAACTTGGTCTTGTATGTACGGCGCAATTTTAATTAGTCGAAGTGATTATGTGGTCAAAAATCAAAAACGAGTAATGCTTATTTCAGATAGCAAAACGAAAAGTTCAAAAGAGCCAGACACATTTTGAAGAAACATGGACGATGACTGTTTATATTTACGCAGAAAATAAAATTTTGGCAAGAATGAAATGCTTTGTATTCGTATGATCGGCGAATAGGTGTTGCCATGTCTCAAAGAGGCGAGTTTTGGTTTGGCCTTCAAGCAATCATTTCGAGAACGACTTGTGATGTACAACTGTGATCGGTTGCTATGCATGTGCTCAAAATTTTTTTTGCTTTCTAGCAAAGTAAATATCGTTGTATTCGTCCCAGCTCTTGCTTCTCGGTAGCGAATCATTTCTTTTGTCGATCATGGATATGGTTTAAGAATTAGTTACCTTCTCATCGAACCGAAGGGAAAATTCTACGAGTAAGACCGAGATGATAACAAGGGGTTGATTGGTGTTTGTAGGAATGAAGGTTTCGATAATGACTGAATGTTTGAGGAGACTTTGTTCAGCTGGCAATTTGGCGATAAATCTCGTTGCGTGGCTAATTTGCGGTGTATTTTTAGTGACAGTGGTCGCATTCTACGAGACCAATTTTAAACATCGTTCCTTCTTACCCGAAGAATTGCTCTTCTTCGCTTTTATTGGGCAAGTTTTCGTTCGCTTCACTCAACCAAATTAATAGCAAAACTGATTAAAAATGAAAATGAGAATGAGCTTTATTATCACTATCATTTTAGTTCTCATATGATTTTAATTCTTGTTTGCCATTTTTCGGTTTTTTCCGAAAAAAGATTACCATCGCACCAATCATTAAATTTTATACGTTTTTGATATACAACGTGGAAACCGGGCGAGAAACCTCAACGATAGAGTAAGAGTTTCTCGGTTGAAAGTGGCTAGACTCGTGGACGAGAAATTTTCTGTGCCTGTTCTGTTTCTGCTTAGAATTTTTGGGCATTGTTATAGAAAAATTCCACGTCTAAATTCTTTTAAATTTTCAGGCTTTTTTGTGGTGTGACAGGTGCTATTTTCATATTCCTTCATCGCCGTTTAGTGCTTTTCCTCCGCCGTAATCGATTTATGAAGAACATATTTCAAAAACAGTTAGTTACTCTTTTCTATCATCAGAAAACTATTCTTCAACTACATATTATAAAAAATATATTTATTTTAATGGTTTTATATAAAGTGCTTATATTAGAGATCCTGCCCAATTTTCCACAATTAATTGCTTCTGCTGTTTTTTTTTCGGAGGTGCACAACGTATTTCTCGACCAATTTATGAAGGTGTTATCTTTTCATGACAATTGCATGTTCCACATATTGAAACGAATTCTTTCAAACACATTTGTAGACGAAATTATTCCAGTAACTTTCTTGCGCAAATAACTTCTGCTGTAGCCATTGTTTTCGAGAGAGGTTTCCATTCGAACAGCTCTAATCCTGTTTGATATCGATTTCGCTCTAGATGAGACCAATGATATATGCAGATGCATTGCAACAGTTTGATGATGGCGTCTAGAGGGGGCCTTTGAAAAATGCGAAAAACTCATGCTCATCAAGTTTATTTGCACAATGCAAATCGAAAAAACATTTGTCAGAAAATTTGGTGACTGCATTACATATGCATAAGGGTCTATATTTATGTTTCCTTTGAGTAGAATTGTAAGGAGTAACTCTCTTTTTTTCTCTTTCTCTCCTTTCCTCACCCTTTCTGTTTCTCTCTCTCTAACTATGCATCTTTTGTTTAAAGACAAACTTTACTTCAGTTGGCTTATCTATCCGGCGGTGGTCTCTGTGTTGCACGCTGTAATAAGATATTCGAAATTCTTAGGCCAATTCATGTCTGGCGAGGTAATTCTATGTTATTATTTATTACATTTTGTGCCTTTGTTTTTCATCGTTTCCATGCTCATGATTCCATGATCTAAAGCACGTTCAGTTGCTAGTTTCGGTATTGGTGAAACTATATTGGTGATTATATTCAATGAGGAGGGCTTAACAGATCAAAATCATAAAATAGCACACAGCATGACATCTTCTGAAATTTATGGCAGAGCAAACATCGTGACACAAATGGCATCAACATCTATGCTAATGGCCGTGTTATACATAAGAATGTGAAGCGCTCAATTTAAAATCCCAGAAAACATTCATATGAGCAGAAGAGGCGAATGAATTTCGAAGGTGGCCATATTTGAAAGGGAAAGGGATGTAGGCTCGAGTCTTCGAAAAGGGACCGACTTTGTAAAAAAGATGAGGAGAGGAACGAGATTGACTTCCGGAGCCAACAGTGACTCCATTAAGTAACAATAGTTTCATCTAATAGTTTTTACAACGAATCACATGCGGAATGTTTCTATTTCACCATGAACTGCAACTCGTTTAGGAAATTGCATCTATGATGTAATGTGTTCGTTGTTTGCAAATTTTTATTGATGGCTTTGAAATTTTTTGGACATTGGTGAGATATGTTAGCACATTTTGAGCGCAGAATATGGCGCTTTGAGATAGCTCTTTTCCATTATCAGTTCAGTGTTTGATAACTTTCCCGGTGCATATCACTTATCATCTTCACATATAAAAATCTTCCTATGGATAGACATATATGCAATGCCGATTAGATTGAGAATGAGCGAAATCTATTTAGCATGCCGGCAACAGTAATCGAGCATAGAATAGCAAAGTAACGATAACAAATGCGATTCACCGAATGTCCCATCACAACGACAACGCCTAATTATTTCATGTACGCTATTAGCGGTTTTGGAATTACTTCAGATGAATTTAATATGGTAATGTCACTATTAGAGGAGTATCAACTCTGCTAAATTGGGCGTGAACAATAGCAGTGGGCTAGTGTTGGTTTGCCACAAAAAGTTGCTTAAACTGTTGATACGATCCGATAGTTTTTAAGTCGACAACCTTTGTGCTTAGTCATCGGCTAAGCTGTTGCGTTTTTCTTTTGTTTTCATATGACTGTAAGTGGGCTTTAATGAGGCAGTAATTCGGAAATATTTGTTGTTTAGACAATGTTCAATTATAAACTGTGGGATTTCTTCAACAACTGTACGTGGAGTGCAACAATATCCTCATCAAATGCATGCCCGCCTGATTTAATTGCACGATGGACGGGAACGCACGGCGAGAATTCCATTTTTATGGAACTTTCGCTGTACATTGTTACCTTTGTAAGCTTTTATCTCAAGCGATTTTTTTTTTGAAGATTTTCAAAATAAAATTTAAACGCTGCTACTCATGTTGCGTTGTAATGCTTTTTTAACATTAACATCAATTTAGCGAGTATTTGTAATACTCTATCGACCATTGTCCTGTAGGAATATATTATAGGGTTGTATGGGAGGGAATAGTTAAGGTGATACTATACGATGTTGAATTTCACTTAAATTCTAATGTTTCTATTGCTGAAAATTTTCTTTCCATTTTTTTCAGACCAATTTTTAAAAATTTGGTGATGTAGTGTATGCACAGAATTGCTGGAATTCTATTCTTGGCTCCTGCTATGGCTGCTGAGCATTGAAAAAAAAGATGAGTGAGATGGCAGCATCAGTGAGGTAGTTGACGCAAACCTACGTATTGGTATCTGTTGACTTTACTTAACCGTGAAACGAAGCGACATGAAAACATTTCTTTCAGTATATATTGTGCATTATCGCAGTTACTCTGCCCGTCCCGGCGGGTATCTTCATGCCTGTTTTCGTTGTTGGAGCCGCTGTGGGAAGATTGTTCGGTGAGGTTATGGCTTTCAGTTTCCCCTATGGCATCCGCGGCAAGGCAGCACAAATACTCATTTATCCGGGCATCTATTCAGTTGTTGGTAGGCTGTTACGTCTATCGAACTTCTGTGTATTTATTTGTCCCTACTGCATAAGCTATTTTTAAATTCACTTAAGCGAATCATGGTGTTGGAGTTCATATATTTCAGTTCTTATTTTAGTCCAGAAATATTGCGCTTCATGCTTACATCGCTTTCCACAACTGAGTTTCGAGAGAAATTCTTCCTGAAAAAAAAAAGGACTAAAAGGCCTATATTCTTTTTATTGACATCATTTCGAAATTTCTTAAAGTGTACGGTGGATTTGTTGCTACAAAAGAAAAATTTTCGCTAATGCAAAATTTGTTCTGACGAAACATTACATAAAATGATTTCAATTTAGTAACATCACGGAGTCGATAGAGTCGATCATAGCCGACCTATATCTCTGAAAAGAAATATTTGTGCGTAGAGCAACAGTCACACTACAGGAACTTGCTTATTTTCTCGCTAATAACTAACTCCTCGATTACTAAATAGCGACAGTGTTGCAGGTGCTGCTGCGTTTGCTGGCGCTGTTACGCATACCGTTTCTGTGGCCATAATAACGTTCGAAATGACAGGTCAACTGCTGCACACTGTGCCCATAATGGTAAGCGTTGCCATGTTACCTTTTTCGTATATTTCGGGAACGTGCAGCCGCATTTAGGTACGCAATATACTCCTCTCTTTTCTTCATTCCCATCATGTAATAGGTACAAAAAACGTTACCCAACAAAGTTATTCCGTTATGCGGGAACTGATAGTAGAATGCTTGCAGGCGATTTTTGGGAAGGGAAATATGAATAATATGCTTTACTTAGGTTGTGGGAAGCTTTCGCCATAGCACGGACGCGTAGACTTAGCGCCGTACCATGCTATATTGACTTCAGCCATAGCAATGCTGATATATCTATTTTGTCTCATTACAAACTTGCTTGGTTATGTCTTCGTTATGCGTCGCCATTTTCAGTTTATTCTTAGCAGTCGATTTATTCAGACTAATTTTTGATTAGCGCTGTACCATGCATATCTATCGGATTACTATTCGTGAATATATTGCAGGTGGCAGTGATCATAGCGAATATTGTTTGCTCTGCGTTACAGCCTTCTTTCTTCGATAGTCTAATTATGATTAAGCGATTGCCTTATCTTCCAGATATTCCAAAGTCTGCCTCCACGTATGTTTTTCCCTTTTCTTCTTTAAGTTATTGTCGGTCAGAATTTTGATTTTCTTGCGATAACTTTTTTTTTACTCACAAGTTGAAATCAACGTGCTTCAGAAGTCATTATCGCCAAACATGCATTGATGTACTGGCATATCGAGCAGTCGATCATAGTGAAGATCACTATGATCGACTGCTCGATAGTGATCATCGTCATAGTGATCATACCGTCTGTTGCTCTAAACGTTGGTTCCATTACATACTTCAAATGGTGTATGCCACAACTCTCAATCGTTGCCGTCATCTGTCGAATTTCTGAATTTACTCCGAGCATTTACATCATTATGTCACAATATATATTAGTTATGCTATTCCCATAGCCAGGAGTCGAATGTCACTCTAATTAGTTTTTTTTTCTTCAGAGTTCATTCGATACGAGTGGAACAGATAATGGTTCGAAATGTGTTGTCGATTAGCAAAACGAGTACCTATAAAGAAGTGAAAGAGCTGCTTGACAGCGAGACTCGTTTAAACGCATTCCCTCTGGTCAACGACCCTGGTTGGTTGTCTTTTAATTCGTATAACTTCATGATTCGCTCATATAAACATGTTCATTCATAAGAGAGAGCTCATCGTTAAATCCTTTAGTTTTCTCTCTTCTTTCCTATTGTGCACATACGAAAGGCAAACGCTACATTCTTGTTCTATACTTTTGCATACTATGACTCGTTTCTTTTTGGTAAGATATTGTGACTCCTTCATGTACAGCCGAATGACTGTACCTACTGCGGTAGATACCCTTATATTGCAGTACGCACTCTAAGTACGCACTCTCAAAAACGTATAGTTGTCCTAAGAGAAAAGTTAGTTCAGTTGCTTATAGAATCCAAAATACTGGTCGGCTCGGTGAGTCGCAAGACGATGCAGCACGCACTTGACCGTCAGATCGGTGAAGAAGCAAAAAGGCGGGCAGCCGCTAAGAGGGCACGACATATGGAACTGAAAAGGGCACGGTATGCTTCTTTATCAAAATTGCTCAATTTTGCTTAAGCCGGACGGAATGGCTGTCATTTAAACGTGGCAAGCACCCAAAAAACGGTTACTTTTAAACTGACTGAATGATGTGATCGGTTCGGTAGGAACGTTTTGCTCGTCTGCATTAAAGGTTCAGTGCAATCTTTGCGACATATAGCACATTTGCACAATATGAAACTGTGAAAGAAAAATTAAAATATATCAAAATGTCCGCGCCGTGAGGCCAACAGTAATGGGACGATTTCTTAAGTGATATAGTTGCGGATAGCTTTAGCACTCGGTTTCAGTGAATAACAAAACCTTTTACTAAACCAAATATTATCGGCAAAATTTCGCCCACATTAAAAATCAACAAAAATTTCCTTGAGCGTTTTTTTGGTTTATAATCGAGAAGATATTTTACAATCTCGCTGACCATTACGATAGATGGGCCAATTTTTATTTAGAACGAAATCATCAATTCCGGCTGTTCATATTGCATTTGAACAGCTATATTCTGAAGCGAAAACTGAAGGAGATGGGCAAAACGACAGCAGAAGGCATGGCATTCGAAAGTATGGAATGTCGTCCGAGAACAATCGCCCGATAACCAGGGAGCGGCGTTCACGCTCTGCGCCTAATTGTGTTCATTGTTCATCCTCTCTGCAATCGCTACAAATTGCAAGACATCGCACGTGGAGCTTGCACAAATTGCTTAAGGTCGGACCGCAAAAGAAGGTTTCTTATGGCGTTGCAGGTTTGTTATCATCTTGTTATCATCGATCTTTTAATGAATCAAAAACGTTTATAAACTATCACCGTTGAACACGTCAGCGATGTTTAAAGGCGAAAGATTATCACCATTTACTCGTCTGTGATTCGTGCTGATGGAACGTACGTCGTAAAATGTGAACGTACCTCGTCTCCTACGCTATAAACTTTTTCTACATACGTGATGGCGCTAAATAAATGTTGCATCCGCTATTGTAGTCTTATATAAAAGTACTGATAAGAAAGGAGTAAATGTGAATAACTTTAGAGAGAATAGTTTTATGGGATGTGACACAACTATGCGTAATTGGTCTATGAACTGTACATTCTTTCGAAGTACTGATTTTACCATATATCTTAAAGAAGAATTCTAAACTGGCATTTGCTCGCTTTCTGTAGAAAGGTCGATGAAACTGTTGACCTTTTTTATCTATGTTTAATCTGCTTGAGGTGGACGATTTTTCATTTTCATGTTACGTTTTTAAATTTTTCCTACTAAAATTAGTTGTACGTTCAGTTGGTTCATTCTCTTAAGGATTAAAGCCTGTGTTCTAGTTTAGCATGAGATAATTGCCCGAATTGCAGGCATAGTGCACAATATCGCACAAACTTTTCATCATCACCACGCAAAGGACAACAAACGCATTTCCGAATTCACTGCTGAAGAAGTGAGTATTTAAACGTTCGGTTTCATTTATAGTTAATCAACTCTACAAACGTGTTTTTTAATAAAGAAACTGCTTTCGTAGGATGTTCTGTTCTTGGCCACAAGGGACGACGAATGAGAGACTCGGCATCGAAGCCAACACTTTTCGGCGGTATTCATAAGCTAAAAATAGAAACTTTTAATGAGCATCATGTTTAAGTTACTTTAATCATTCCCCTTTTTCAATTTTGATGCGTCTGAGCAATCGCAGAAACGTAATGGAGAGGTCATAGTTGTGCATACGCATTTATGATGTGAGTGTATGCGTTCTGTAATTTTCAAAAACAAGATAAATTAATCGAGAAGAAATCTGGTAGGCATAAATTGTGACGATGGAGAATCATTATGGCAAGGTTTATGGAGAGGCCTTAAATGTAAGGAGTAGATATAAAGTACTGATAATGTAAGGAGTAAATTTAATGTAAGGAATAAATGTAAAGTACTGGTAATGATAAAGTACTGATAATATGAATGCAAAGCTTGTAGGCGATTTTGTTGCGCTTGAGCAATTTCTGGATGGATTATGATGCGTGAAAGATAATATGGTGTGAAAGCTGAGTCAGAAGAACGACTTGGCCAAATCTAGTTTTGTGCATCGAAATCCGGGATTGCACGATGCAGCAGTACGCAGAAGGTTCGTTTTGTTTCAGGCGGAGAAGTGGGTAAAGAAGCAGTTAAGTAAGCAGGTAGACTTTTCCGTGATCGCCGTCGATGATTCGCCGTTCCAGCTGGTCGAACAGTCATCGCTGTACAAGGTGCACTCATTGTTCTCATTGTTGGGTGTCACCCGTGCTTACGTCACTGACAACGGTGTTCTCGTTGGAGTCGTCGCACTAAAGGAGGTATTATATCTATTAAGAGTTCATCGCTTTCCAGTCAAACTTATAATCATGGGTACTTCTCAATTAAACAAACAATGCGTCTTTGCCGATTGATCACTTTCATGTAATTTGAATGGCAGTTTCACGATGGTTTTGTTGCGAGAGTGATCATCATGTATCACGCGATTCAGAATCCATCAATGGGCATCCGGCTCTCTACAATTATGTTTTCGTGAAGAATCTCTTTCCGTAGGATGTTCTATTCTTGGCCATAGGGAATGAATGAGTGACTTAGCATCGAAGCCAACACTTTTCCTGGATATTTATAAGCTGAGAATACGAACTTTTTCAATGGGCATCATGTTTCAGTTACGAATGGCGATTGAACTAGCACAAGCAGGTGCAGTCGAACTACCTCCTAGGCAAAGTGAGCGAAACTGGCAACGCAATATTCGTGCGCCAAGTATTATTGAAAATCTAGCTGTTGATACAGATACCGACGATGAAGATGTGATTTCGGTATGATTTGGCCATCCAGTAGAATTTTTTGACGGTTGATCCCGACTGAAATTCATCTTTGAAGAGTTACAAATGGTACCGTATACATTACTGCGGTGTCGACCTCGCGCACGCAGTTCCGTGAAAGCACATCTTAGTAACTCATTATGTTTTTGGTAGCTTAGTCGATTGAAATCATACAATGTATTTGCTTCACCTGTATTTAGTAGCTGGTAGTGAGGCATCAAAGACAAGAAAATGTTGTTTTGGATCTGAATATAGACGATTTTATGATATAGTTTGATGCTTTTTTGACGCAAACGGTTCTCACTCTTTTGCCTTAATTAGCGGAATAGGATTACAGATTTAAAAAAAAAACGTGAATTACCGAAGCCATCAACTATTGGCAGTGTTACTGCAATCTGCATATTGTTCACAGTTAGAGTCGCTAGAAAAAGCCATAATTTTTCGGAAACGTTTTCTCTTTGCAAACAGAATTGTTACATAATGTAAATCAAATTGAAAATGACAGAACAAATTCGCTAGGAAGAAGCGTTTTCCAGAGAGAACTCAAACTTGTACTATGAAACTTACCCATATACTGTAGATTGGAGGTATCATCTTATATGTTGTATTTATGTATATTGTCCATTTGCTTATACCACGAATTTCGTAACTGTAATGTTGATTGAATGACCTTCGAGATATTTAGCCTCGAGCAGTCATAAAAGATGAACATCCTTCACCCGCACAACTGAGTGAAGAAGAGATGAGAGTACGAAGCGGCACTGAAACAACTTACTACTCTACCGAAGATGAAACGGGTTCGTTGAAAGCTTTAGTTATTGTTTTTCTTTGTTAGCCAATATGAACAAGTAACAGAGTAAAAGTTGATTCATTTCCTCAAACCGTAATGTACAACAGCTCATGTAAGTATATCTCACTACAACTTTGCATCGAGAAGTGAGAAAAGTAAACCATTTGGCTGTTCTGCGGGGAGATTTTGAGACTCAGGTAAGGTGAAATAACATCATTTGAAAAAAACTTGATCGTGTGGCAGAAAGCTGGCAACAAGATTTTCAGACCGACCATTCGTTGCCATGTTCTGCCCATGTTTTCAAAGCCGTCCGGCTCATGACCTACTTGAGTTTCGGGGGCAGTAAATTTTGACGTTGTTGACATTGTTTACTTCATTCCCTTAGGAAGTGATATTTTCTGTTTTTCAGATAGTACCGGTACGGAACAGGGCAAAAGCTCGTCTCGCTCGTTGTCCACAGCTATGCAACAACCATTTTCCGAAACGCTGAACGATTATTTGCAAGAAAATGCGACCGCAAACGATGTGCAGTGGCTGCATAGTGCAACTGAGGCGGATTGTTGCTCGACCACAGCTTTGGCACGAGTCAGCTCTGCACCTGCGGAAATCGAAGGGAGAACGGGCATCTCGCATGACGCCAAAGTCAATGTCTAGAGCCAATTACCAGTGATAGTGCATAATACCTTAGAAGAACTACTTTAATGGGAGAGCCAAAAGTAATTTTTGGAAGCAAAGAAGGGGCTCACCGTCCGCAACGGCTAGTTGCATTCCAACTTTTTGGTAGTAATCTCTTCCGGTGAGGTCGCTGTATTGTATCTGTGCCTGTTTTAATTCTTCAGCAAAATTGATGCTCCCTCACTCCGGGTAAATCGATTTTGAACAGAGAATACTCCTTGGCAAATCACTCCTCAGATTTGTCTGTTCTTTATCCGTTCTCCGCCTCTCCTGATACTTTGTTTCCTAGCAGATTCCTCGCAGATACTTTGTCCGGTCAAACTGTTCTCCGGCTGAGCCCCACCTCTCCTGAAAGTTGCTTAGCGCAAAAGTAGAATGCTGCTCTGAAGCAATGCGATCCAGATTTTCGAAATGAAAATAGCTACACTTAATCGTATTAGCAACACAAATAGCACTATGTTTACCAATGCAACTTATGACGGGTCTTCGTTTTAATGATTTTTCTTTTTGATTAATTATGCTTGCTGTTGTCAGTGCACATATGCTTCTACCGATTCCTTGATGAGCTTTTCAAATGTCAAACGAGTTGTACGTTATGTAGGGGAACAAGATGTGACAAGCAGTTCTGGACGTTCCAACCCCAGCTCGATTGTTCGACTCATTTGCGGTTTAAAGTCTGAGAAAAAAGTCCCCAAAGAAATTCCTCAAATAAATACGATCTCCGAACCGAATCGAATTTTTTTATTTAATTCAGTTTATTTTAAATAGCTGTTAGGGATGCGCGAGTCCGATTACCCTCACAGCGTACAGCTTACTGGAGCTCTTCTTGCGCGAGGTAAATTTGCTCACGTTTCATAATACCGTGAGTCGACATAACTTATTCTGTAATATTTTATCTGTGAATAGTGTTCCATAACTCCGTAAAAATTGAACGACCCTTAGCAAATGTTTAGTGCGCATTGCCACAAATTGGCGACCACGACTGATAAAAGAATTGATCAACACAAGCGGTAATCTGATCAGATCGACGTAGCGCGTAGATTCGTTTCTAAGACATAAAATGTGAATGGTCTTGCAATAGACGGCCAAAGTTGTGAGTAAGAAAACGAACAAAACTTGATAAAATGGTAAAGGTGATCAAAACTGGGTGAATATGAGTGAACGCAACGATATGTTCAAAATGCCAGTTGTTCTCTTGATGAAGGATAGATCATAGTTTTCGGCACCAATAACTCTTAAACGAAATCGCTGTGTTCACTTGCTGATGCTCATCGTGGTCGGTTTTTGTTTTTGTTTTTTAGAAATTTTCTTTCTCGAAATCAGCACAGTTTTTAGTATTGTGCTCAATGACTGAATCCTATGCCTTAGAGTGCAATTCATAGGCTAGCTTGCCTTTATTGATGCTCAACGAGTTTTGTCGACGTTGACCTATGTTGAATAATGTTGATGGAAATGGTATGTGAACAATCGGTTACATGATCCCAACAATAGCACTAGCAGTGAAAAGAAAGAACAATATTAAATCCATGACAACAACTATGTACCATCACTTTCATTCGCCATGATGAGCATCGTGCCGAGATATTTTATTAGAAAACAAAACTATGTGATCAACAATTGCCTCTTCTTAAAAAAGCGCTCATTTCGTCGAACCGTTTGAAGTAAACATTTGATTGTGAGGGCAACGATGGTCATGATGGCAGTGTGTTTTCGTTGTTATAAGGGTTAATTATTTCCTTTTGGACTCATCCTTATTGAAACAAATTTTGAGCGGAATATCTGCTAAATCGTCTTATGCTTATACTGATCAACGTACGGACCATTTTTAAACTGGAGAGGGCTACTCGTCAAAATAGCTCAATAGTGCTCTAATTAATTGGATGTGTTTCACGATTGTCATATTAAACACGGGGAAAATATATTCTTTATTTGTAGGCAATGAGATGGATGTTACTGAAAAAAGAAAACAAAGTCAGATTTGAAAGATTTTATTCTCAGTGATTAACAAGAATTTTCGCACACACACCCCCCC
>JPKZ01001336.1:322139-337995 GCA_000803305.1 Toxocara canis
CCCCCTTCCCCACTTCCCCACTTCCTGTCATCCCTTGCTGCTCTTCCTCCAATCTGAATACAGCAATGTTTTTGGCAGCGAACAGTTTGACCAGTTTTTGCATAATATCCTTCTTGTAGTGGATTTTTATTTCGAAAGCGACAGCTAATGAGTGCTGATGATGCGAACGTTTCAGCTTTGTTTGCCGAAAGTGCAATAACCCTCTCACAAACTTGAAGTATCGAGAGCAACTAATAGCGTCTTATTTGACTCGGATTTTCTTTTCGTTGTGTACATAAATGTTACCATCTGAATAACGTAAATTTTCTACCTATACTGGCTCTGTAATGTGCACACCTTCACCGAAACCATTTGCACTTCCGTGTATGAGAATAGATTGTGAACCGTTGATGTTGTCATTCAGATGTGCATGCACTGCCAACTAAAAGATTATTATGTATTTGTATATCGAGTAGACCAAATTAATTAATTTCTTTGTGCATCTACATGATTTATTGGAGCACCATTTTTGGGTGACGAAGATCATGTAATAAAGAATTAGATGAAAATATGGTTGCTATTGTTCTTTTCAAAATTTATCAAATGGTGTAAGCACTTTAAGTCGTAAATGCGAGTTGGTGTATAGTCACAGATATATCTCTATCCCTGAGCAGATGCAAATTTCCAACGTGGATAATATGCTTCTGAAATTCTCCCGTTGTTTCAACAAGCTGCCCATCCGCAGCGTCCCCCTTATAAGCGTCAGTTTATGGCGTGCAAGTTGTTTTGCGATATATTTACTCAAGGCTCATGCATAGAACTCAAGTTGCGAAGCAGTGTTGGCAGAAGGTGAGGAGTGCGAGCGGTCTTTGATGAATCCCGATCGCAAGCTCTGATCGAATGAAGGTAGACATCGCGGGTGCTGGCGAGGTATAACCGTGACATCACGTGGCACTCAAGCACCTGTTAGCCGTGATCACCTTAAGGTGGATCGTACGCAGTAAGCTTTGTGACGCACAACCACTTTACTCTGTTTGCTTGGTAGTGAAAAGGTCTATCGGTCGGCCAGAGGGAACTGCAAAGGCGTTGATGCCTATCGGTCACGACAATTCAGCGTCGGCGTCGACAACAGATCTGCCATCTTGGCACTGCTAAATGTGTCTGGGAGCATTTTTCTTGATTTTTGAAATGTCTGCTTAAATCGTCGACCCTTTATGATTTTACTAACCCGCCAAAAAGTAAGCATGAGTACTCGGATTTCTACTGATTGGGGACTATCAGAAAGGCGAAAATGTTTGTCCAGTTTTTTAAAGGATATCTTTTCAGTACTTCAACAAAACAAATATATTTAAAAACGACGCACTGCAGTAACTAGGCTTGCAGTACTTCCTCACATACAGAATAACGAAAAATAAACCCTGTAAGCAAACTTTATAGGAATAGGCTGCGTGCTGCTAATCAAAATAAGCGATAACTGCAGCAAAAGATAAGGAGGTTAACAAAAGGACGATCGGGATTCCGTATCAACATCGTAATCGGAACGATGATTTTCGCGTGGTATTTCATGGTTTAAATTGACAAAGCAAACTGATGTAGTTTGTGCAAAAATAAAAACCATTAGTTCATCTCGTCAAACTGTATGGATACGTTCTATTGCTTAGTTTAAACAAGCAAAGTTATGCGCAGAAGTTTGTGCCAACCGTCTAAAGAAAGGTCTAAACGTTCCTGGACATCTTTTTCTTCAAACTTCCCTCTGAGAACAGCAAAGAATTTGGCTGAGAGGAAAGCGAAATCAGTGAAGGCCGAGCGTGTTTTTCACCGATTTGACAGCCGGTTTAAAGGTACGCAGTTGAGCTGCAGATTCCGGTTGCGTAATCCGAATCAGCTGCGCAGCTGTCACCGATTGCGCAAGTTGCTCTCCCTTTTGCGAAACGCGAATGCATAAATTGCAACGAGTTTTCGCTCAGCCACGTACGCCAAATGATACAACTGTTCAAAAATATAACAAATAGTAGCGTGAGCCCATTGAAGAAGCTCTTTTAAACACTAGCAGTCCGTTTGATAAGGCGAAAAGATCCGGGCGGTGAAGAAAAATCGACATGCTATCCTCTTTTGCTCGCACAGCGATTAGTCTAGCTCCGTCCTCCTTCGGCCTTTCTTAAAATAAGTACAGGGAGGTTATTTTATCACCGTCCGCGCATGCGAGGACAAAATCTACCTCCCATATTGTTCCTATCCTAAGGTTTTTCCTCCTCAGCATGCTGCAAACGCCTTCCCTGCAGGGAAAATCTTGCAAGTGAGCAACCCTACAAATAAGATATGCTTATCGGACACACTTTTGTCGTAAAATTTTGCATCTTTGCTTTCCGCTGAGTAAAGAATATGTCTGTTAAGTCTTTCAGAAACTTTATTATTCTTCCCTATGAATGCCATAGTTATCCTTTTACATTATTTTTATGTCTTTTAAAATATTATTTTTTCACTTGTTGCAATTTGCTCAAATAATAATATTATTTATTGTTTTTTCTTCACAATCTGATACTGCACATGCCGATGTGCAATATCACAATGTACATCATTTATGTGCTGTTGGAAATAACTGAGGTGTACATCAATTGCTTCCAATAGATACTGCACATGTTGATGTGCAATATCACAATGTACATCATTTATGTGCTGTTGGAAATAACTGAGGTGTACATCAATTGCTTCCAATAGCACAGAAATGCTGACTCGACTGGATTCGTTTCGCCGTCAAATGCGAAAATATGACATCTGTTCGGATATTGATTGTTTTTAGATAATAATTGAATCAATACTGACTTCTGGTGAAGCAACTCATCAAAATCGTTTAACTGCATTTCGGAAGCAACTGATTTAAAAAAAGGAGAAGTTTGTGACATTTCAGTGTTCAGCACCATCATCACATAATTGGGGCAATAAGCAAAGAGCTGTTTGAAATATGAAAAGAGAGACATGAGAGGGGTTCAGTGATTGATTGATTGCAAATTTCACTTTGGGCAAAAAAAAGAATGTCACAACATCAATAAACCGTTTTAACTAGCGAGTTTTTTGTTTAAATGGTCGTGCAACTGCACGGCTCATCATCACTAAATAATCATTGTTTATTCCACTTGAGAATTTTAAGTGTGGAGGGTAAAACCATGCATAAATTGAAACGTTTTAAGCGGTAATTTTAACGCTATACGAGCGATAATTTTAACACTATACGAGCGATAATTTTAACACTATACGAGCGATAATTTTAACACTATACGAGCGATAATTTTAACACTATACGAGCGATAATTTAACACTTTGATCGATAATTGATCACACAACATTAACAAAACATTGCGTGATCGATAATTGATAATGTTACAGGAGCGATGATGGTAACGCTACATAAGCGACAATGATATGGTCTCACAAATGCAGTAATGGACACACCTATAACACAGGTTAGCCTTTTTCCACTTAGCTTTTTTTCTTACTAATCCCTTTCTGTTTGGCGTGCATTTTTTTCGAATCATTTTTCTCTCCTACAGAATGGGGCGAAAATTTTGTCATGGGCTTCGTTTCGCATGATCCTTTTCGGTGGAGCGTTGAGAGGACCTTTTAGTTAATTTAGAGCTGCTCAAGGCCAACTTTGCCTTTATCCAAGTGCGAAATGATATAAGGTCGAACGTGGATCGTTTTTGCATGCATTATGTTTGATCAGAATGGGTGAAATAACTTTTAGGAGGCCTTAAAATGTTATATCTACGTTTTGCAAACGACGTTATGGCGACGTTTTGTCTCTTCAAATGTGTGCGTATGTGCCTTTCCATGTGTGATTCAGATCGTGAGCAACTGAAACCGGAACTGTAAAATTTGTTACACTATACCTAGGGGGACCTCGTATAGCCAACTTCAAACTATTCAAGGAGCTTGAGAAAATTATACTTCTGTTCGAACGGCGAAAATTTGGAAAAATTTTACGGTCGGTCGAGGATGTTTTTTTTACCGATCAGATCACAGAAAAATGTATCTTCAATTGTTGATCTGCATATGCTGTTGGATTGGACTGAGTTTGAATTTTCACCATTTCTGTGTGAAAATGCGAGTGTCCCAACAAGGAGATCCGTTAAATAGTAATTGACTCGTATTATAAAATCCTTGTAGGCGATGAAACGTCTGACTGTGAGAGTTTTTGATAGATACGTTCCACTTTAGTGGAAAGCAGATGAACGAGACCGCAACAACAGAAATTAAACGACGACTGAGTTTACCTAATAGCTTACTGGGCTATTTTGATACGCACAAATTTGTTTAATGGCAAACTACAAGTGTCTTCTTAGGAGGCATTTTACTGATAGTGATGCATCCTTCCCCAGGAACGGAGGTGTTACTGAGAGATAAAGCTGTTTATGTCAACAGTTTACCGAATTATTAGACAGCCTATTGGAGTTGTGGGCACCCTATCGTAAGTGCTAAGGAAAGCGGCTACTCTTCCTTATCTCCAGTTACAAATTTAATGAATTTTCGGCTTAAAGTTCGAAAATTGTTCGTAGAAAACCTCGTAACTTACAAATTAAATAAACTTTAGGAGTGCTCATATTCTGCAACCGTCTTGACGCGAATTTCGCTTATTTTCTTCGCCGAGTTGTGATATTTCGCTTTGACCCTTGACTGGGTGAGCCTTCACTCACTTTGAGAGTATTTCGAAAGAAAATCGTACTTTTACACTTTCGTTGCATGAGAATTTGATAGAGGCTATGAGACTGACTATAGTGGTGGCCGATGCTGCAGACGGTGAGCGAAGAACTGGTGGGTGATGGTTGTCGTTTTTTGGGACTGGAAAGTGAAAGGCGCCAGTGACAGCTTCAAGCGGAGAGCCGGTTCCCCGGAAGCAGCACTGTCAATGGCAAACATAAATTCCGGTTCTCAGAAGCACACATACTTCCGCACGCTGTCTCTCTGCGCGCATAAACGTATCCTTTACTTGGCTTTTTCCGCGCTTTCAGCGCTTCCTCCCACCTCTCCCCGCTTCTCCCTTCCTCTTTTACCTAGAGCATGAGCTGCCATCTCGTTGAGGAACGTGCATTAGCTCAGTTTGAGTGCTTTTTTTTTTCGCTTTCGCTGCTGCTTCCAAGCGAGTTGCCTTTGATGTTGCAAACGGACTTGCCGGTTTATAGTAAAAGAAAACTCTC
Organism: Toxocara canis; assembly: GCA_000803305.1. NCBI lineage: Eukaryota > Metazoa > Nematoda > Chromadorea > Rhabditida > Toxocaridae > Toxocara > Toxocara canis. The sequence continues at coordinate 327,311 of JPKZ01001336.1, forward strand.
ACTCCGTCAGACAACGATCGCGTGACTCCGTATTCACCTCTGTGTATCAGCTCCCTCTTACATTTGTTCCTGCTCATATCTGTCCTTTGTTCTGCAGTAGTTCTACGTCCTTTCTCAGCCTGTTCGAATTCAGCGAAAAAGTACCGAATATATCGCTATCGTGCCGTGCATATCTGTCATTCTCAAGACCTTTGCTACCATTGCGCAACGTTTCACCTTTTCTGCTTCTAACTTCCGTTTGCCGTTGACTTCAGTGCGGCGAAAATGTAACAGCAGCCTCGCTCCCCTGTTTTAGATTTATATATTGAAGTACCACATTTGGACACTTGTCTTTTCCGCATGTTAAGTGTTTATTATTTGTTTATAAAAAGTTTTACTTTTAGTGCTATCAGCTGTACTATTTCAGCTGTTTTGGACAGCCCTGTGCTGGTCTTCAGTTTAATTCTTATTTATAACTCAACCGTCATAGTTTCCGTCTGCAGCTGTGAAGAGAACGCAACCACGTTGATTCACATTCCCATTCCTTGTCCCCAGTAATTCCACGTTCCATGTGTTATTCACCTGTGCGCAAAAGCGTCAACTATAGCCAATACGTTTTCATAGACCGAAAGTCCAACTAGTCAAAATTACAAATTATTTGACTATGAGCGTAATTTCGCTCTTATTCCCTTTTGCGGCCTGCAACCATTCAGATACAGTTCTCCATCACATAAACAGTACTTGTAAAGGGTGGAAGGGGTGTTGTGAGGAAGGCGGAGAAAGGGCTATAAACCGTATAGATGATACAAATGGAAGATCGTTTATGATATGAGCTGGTAATGTTTAGTTCGTTAATTTTCTAGAACTGAATGGAAAATATGTGCAAAGAATTTTTATTTACTTCATTATCCTTCAAGTACTTCGTTGTTGGCAAAGTATGGCTGATTACAGTGGCAGTGAGAAAAAAATGCAAAAAACGAAGTTTGTATGCATACATTTAGTTGTTATGAATGACCCAGAGGACGTGAAAACCTCGTTTTTTGAAACTTCTCCCTCCCTCCCTCTCTCTCTCTCTCTGTCGTCATGGTTCCATTCTTTTACCGATACTTACCTGCTTTTTGAAGCGTTCAGCAACCGACTAAATGCTGCTGTAAGTGTTTTTTCAAAGTAAGGAATAGCTCTTTTTCATTGCCATCGTGGAATAGCACCTTTCTTCGTTGCCAACCTTATCTGTTTCAGTAGTGTTAGTCTTTTTTTAAAGTCTACTATGCGAAATAATCATTATTTTAATTGCGATCACTGTTCGACATCAAGAAGCATGCTGAGCAAGAGCACGCATTTCATTCATTAAGAAAATGAGGCTTTCATTCGAGTAATTGAGTGCATTAGAGAAGGACGATGATAAAGAAGGGCATTATGTTAAAATTGTTTTGAGATTGAACGTATGCATGAATTAATACTATTTAATAACTTCTAAGGCACTGCGATGTAAACAAGGCTAGTTAGAAAAGCCTATTTTTCCCTTCCATGCATTATCGATTCCAGGTTAACAATCATAGCGGTTTAGCCATTTATAAATGGAAGTTACTGCATATAGAAAGTAAGTAGTATAGAGAACAGTCAAATGGATCTACACTGCTTTGATGGAAAGTTTTAAAAGAATCACTGTAAATAGTTGAGTAAAGGCATTACAGTTAAATTTGCCGGTGAAAAAGTACAACATAAATAACCAGTCTACTACATCAGCTGAGAGAATACCTTCAGATCAACACTGACGTGAGGGAAGATAAGGTTGATTGAACTCGTTCTTTAGGTTTCAACTGTCCTGCAACAGTTGGAACATTGATCGTTCCTTTCATACCAATTTTTCTTGACGTTCTTCTTTGACAGCTTCTCTGTTGTGTCCTCTTTTACGGTTCGAAGGTTATTAGCGGTAGCTTTATTTGGCGTAATACGTTATGATTCACGAACGATGGATGGACCGATCAGCTGTTGTTGACGATGTTTTTGTAGGTCGATTTTCGTAGCAGTTCGTTTTGAAACTATCATTCGAGATGGCGTTGCACAATTCAGCAGTAATATCAATCCATTCTTTTTATATTCAATGGTTAAACGGATGTCGTAGGCTAAGGGTTGTTAAGGCGATAGCGTAAGTAAGGCGATTCGTTGCATGTTGATGAATAAGTCAACATGTTCATTTTCCTTAGTCGGCATGTAGAAAAACGATTACTTAGTACAAAATTTATACGAATCATCCAGTTTGTTTTAATATGGGCTTGTTTTTTCTAAACATATTCGTTACCAGTTTTCTATAGCTGCATATATATATATATATATAGCATATAGATAGTGCATCTCAGAGAGAATGAAAAGAAGCAAATGAGAATAAACGCGTGATTCTCTTCCAAGGTCAAATTTCTTTTTCTCGGTGCTCCATGACAGAAATAATGTTTTCTATGATACACTCCAACAGAATCATTCTTGTATGTACTGCTTAATCTGTTCAATATATCTGTAGCGGTTCCTTGGAACTGTCTATTTCCATTTGCTGTACCCTTCAATTTGTTTAGCGCTCAGCGGCTTTTCAGGGAACACTTTGTTGATCCTAAAACGGTAAAATTCACATGTTTACCTCATTAATTTTTCTGTGGCGCAGCTTTCATGCTTTCAGTTTCTTCTTAACAGATTAAGCAGTACATATGAGAATGATTCTGTTGGAGTGTATCATAGAAAACATTATTTCTGTCATGGAGCACCGAGAAAAAGAAATTTGACCTTGGAAGGGAATCACGCGTTTATTCTCATTTGCTTCTTTTCACTCTCTCTGAGATGCATTACATAACTGCTCACGCTTTTCCTCAAATTTGCAATGCTCATCTCTCACAAATGTTGATTTTCTTCGATCTCTTTTGGAAAGTAATAATCTGCAGCAGATGATACTTGCATCATTTTACTTCTTACTTCTCTGCGAATCGCACAACAAGTGTAATAACCGTCGTTCCACTCTCCTGCAGTTTCATTTGCAGCTACAGATATACCAACCTCTTATCTTTTATGTAAATAATAGAAAACATTATATTTGGTGCTTAATAGTAACCACTTTGTTTGCACATCGCGAAACTTTTTCGCGAATCACATTCACCTCACTCTTATTTGTGCTTTCACTGACTAGTTAAACGTCTTCGAAATAGTTCTTCAACTAAAAGCTAGAAGCTTCCGTTAACGAAAATCTCGCTATCGAGACCCTTCAAGCCTAGCAGTGTGACAAAATTTAAAATGGGTTGAATTAGAATCGACGCTGTCACATATAATTTTATTCTGATTCGTCGTTTCATTGTGCCTTTCGTTGACGCTTTTTCGCGAACAACGTTAGTGACACTTTTGCATGCTGCGCTTAGTCATAGCTTCAGTACAGGCTCCATTTCGTAACTCGTTTTTTATGCTGATGATCGTTGACATTTGTGTAATGCCTCAATTCAAATCGTTCCGCATCTCACTTTCAGCCAACACCTCTCATCCTTTAACATTACCATGGAGAGTCGTGGCCTATAGTGGAGGGTACTGTTGTGCGAAACTTCAAAAAAGGTGATGTCGAGGTGGTAAATGCCAGCTTATCCGCGGTCAGTTTGGGTGCGCTTTTTTCCAGTTACAGCAATTTTTGGATATTTTAATCCCATTTTTCGTGCTGTCCATCAAAGATACTTCATATCATGCTTATATTCGGAGGCTGTTACATTGCGAAGATTGAAGCACAAGGTCTTACCGACCCTAGGATACCAAATTTTGGCGAAGGCAGCTCCTCAATCAGTCGTCACCAAGACAACCTTGAACGTCAAGCTGCTTCCTTCCTCACTAAGAGTATTCGCCAATTCGTTCCCAAACACCTTAAACTCCAGATTGTCATACCACCCTTAGTTTTGCATAGTGGAGGTCTAACATCTAATCTTCCCAGTATCAGTCTCAACGTCAAATCTCTTATATCTCAGTACTGTACTAATCAGCCCATCAATGTGCGTCTCATCCATCAGCTAGAAGGTGATATTTAGCTTAATGATATTGGCACTATAACAACGTTATAGTATTTGCCATTGAGAAGTGCAGCTGTACCAGATGATGTCTCGCATTTTCTCTCTTAATTAATTTATTTATTTCATTCTTTATGAAGCACCTTTCTTCATTGCTGCAGCTTTATTTTCTTGCTATTTCGTGAATCATTTAATGCTAGCGTTGTTCGTGAACCGTGGAGAACTGTAATTATTGCATTTTATAAAAAAAGGCTGTCATATTGGCCTAGCTAATTAAATTGCAAAAAACTGCATCTTAAGTCGTTTCCAGAATGAATTTTATTTTTTCCTTATGTCACACAATCTTATCTCAAAAGAACTATTTGGGTTTGTGCCTTTATTGTCTTAAACTAACCAGTTTTTCGCCTTCACTTGTAACTCGTTTACTGGAATACACGAAGGCATTTATATTGACTTTGTCAAAGCCTTCGATTCTCTCCCTTTGCATCTTCTCATTGCCAAAATTCGGTTATACGGAATGTGTGGGAAGTTTTTAACACAGATAGGAGCATTACTGACCGACAGATCATTTCGGGTGAAAGATGGATCTTCGTTCTTCACTGAGTTTAGAACTTATAGTATGGTGCTGTAAGGCAATACTCCTGGGCCATTTTTCTTATTATATAGTAACTAACGATCTAACTCTTTATTTACCGTTACTTGTCACCGTTCGTTTATATAACGATAACGCGAAATTGTGTATTTGTTACTATGAAAATACCGGCAGATTTTCCATACTTTAAAATGTTGTGAATTGTGTTTATTCCTGATCCCAAAAATGATATCTGCTGTAATCTATTTCGAGATTTTGTATAGTTTACATAGATCCTTTCCAGCGAGCTTCCCCACTGGCATATAAAACGAATGGGGTAGCTGTTTCTTATACCAACTATCAAAAGTCTTCGCATTATGATCGACTCGAAACTGTCGTTTACTTGTAACATAAATAACATGGTGTGCCGTACTTACCATAAATCAAAACCGATTCTTTGTTCCCTTAAGTTCAACATTCTCTGTAAACATGACAACTTTCAAAACCTATACACGATCTATTCTCTAGTAAGCATCAAAACTGAAATCCTTGTTGAAGAAACGATTGCGCAAGACTGGAGAAAGTACAGCGCTAGTTTATCGGCATTAACTCCTGAAATATAGGCTTTCCGGCCTTCCATATCTTGATCGTCACCGTTCTTTTTTCTTCGATACCCCTGAAACTGTGTGCTTGAATCTGACTTTTGTATGCTATGTAAAACATTATTCATCCAAATCGGTTATAGTTGTTTTGCTTCGCATAGTAACTGTTGTCATCCTAAGAAACTCCAGAAATACCGTTTTTGCTCACCCACTAAAAACTTATTCTTTAGTAGGGTTAAAAATCTCCGAAAATTTCTTCCCCCGATTGCTGGGAATGTTTCCTCTCCCAAAAGTAACTTCATTAAATTACCATCAGTACCATTAGTCTTTCTTTTAATGTTTTGTTATATGTGACCATCTGCGCACTACTTTTTTCTTTTTATATCTTCTTCAACTTTGTTCTCTGCGTCATACTCTTTCATTGTTTCTTTGTTTCATTTCCCTTTTCGTGAATTTTTTCTTTTTGAAACTTTTATATACTTATTCTTTCCCGTTATACAGTAAGCGACTTCAATCAATCAATTAGAACAAGTTTTATGTGACTATGAGTTGATCCTCATCTTGCATTTGAGCAATTTGATCGCAGCTGTTCTTGTCAAACACCACTCTAAAATACATCATCATGTCTTGTTAAACATATCTGCTGTTTATGCTCGCTGTAGTGCGGTTGTCACTTAGATGTATGTGCGTATTTCGATTAGCGAAACAGATGGTGCAATGAACGCACTCACTTATCGCTCTCGTTTTGTATGGTGAATGTTCTAGTGCATATCTATTGTGAATCTGTCAAGAGGTTTCCCGTTCAGACGCGCGCTCACTGTTCAGCATTATGCAAACATCATCCGTTGTTTGAATGCGCATGCATCGAGCTTCTATTCACTCTATTCATGCAATAGTGATGTGACAACGTTGTGATCAAATTGTCCGCTCTACTGGTTCTAGATGGAGTTGCTGTGGATATACCATTATATGGATGGAGCACATATATCGTTATTGCTTTTCTCAACTTCCAAAGAGGAACTAATTTCACCAAAATATAATTGGGACGAACCAACCAATCAATGGTTGAAAATTTGTTGTTAAAAATGCGCATAATGAACGTCGCGTTAATCGCAATGAAGCACGCAAAGATGAAATGAAATGAACTTTGGATTGCAATGATCAATATGTTATTTGTTAGGTGCGCTCCATTTGAATATTGAAATTTATTCTCGATTTCTTCGAGCATCGCTACAGTCGATGGCATTGTCTGTTATTTACGGTTTGCCTGACTGCATTCACAAGTGCTGCAATTGTAATATTACTTTTATGATATTTCTTCATATATTCTTTAATTTGTGTAGGTTACTTAAAGTATGTATTGTGTCGGTATTGTTGCTGTCGGCAAGCAAATATGGCCGAATAGTATCTTTTACTGTTGCGCGACAACATTGCTTACCAAGTTTCCAACACTTGCACTTGACGGCAACACTCAAAGTTTCCGAGCATGCGATAAGATCTGAATTACATAGTTGAGAATGCGTTCTTCTGGGGGTGGAAGTGAGAAGACAACAAATGGTTTTGCAAATGACTACCAGCAGAGTTCATGAATGTATAACATGCCAAATCGTATGTTATTTTCAACTATTCTGATATATTGAACACAACTGTCGAGACTGTTAGGAACGCAGCACTGTTAGGGGAGAAGATGGGAGAGGAGATATTTGAAGTGAGACGAGGATATCCGATATTTATTCTTTTGCATTCTTCCTGTTTTCGTTTTTTAAATTTTTCCGTGCTATATTGAGTGAACACAATTTTAAAGCTTCCCTTACGTAGGGTTCTTTAGTATGGAAGCCAGTAATATCTCGGAGTTTTTTTTTTGGAGGAAGGAGGTTATATCGAGGAGGGGCTAAGGGACTATTTCGCCCCATGAGAAGTTCATACTAGCGAAAAGAAGCTACTTCACATGAGCCTTTAGTGCCAGCTGCTCTTTGCAGTGCGGCGTATAAGTGTCCTTAAATTTTACATAGGAGACACGTACCGAGTGAATTGAAAATTATGACATATTTCGCCTCACTATTTTCGCTCACAACAAGGTGAGACAATGAGGTAAAGGGTGGAAGTGATGTTTAGAAATGTGGGTCAACTGGGTATAGGAACTGTAGACGTTTGTTTGAAGCCGTCATTATAAACTCAAACAGTTTTCGTTTTCTCCACACCTGGAAATCTTCAAACAAAAAATATCAAAACTTCCATCTCAACGTCTATTGAAATACTCTGCTTAGCCGATGCGTGGGATATTTTTCCGCATATATGAACAGTTGATAAATCATTAAAATTGATAAAGCTGATAAAAGAACGTTTATAAATACGCTTGAATGGATCGCGCACGTTCGAAAAAACGAAAGAAGTGATGAATTGGAACGGAACAGTGATGAATGAATGCGCGCAAATGATTATGCAATAAGGAAACGTTTTTAGGGCAATACAGCCGGCGATTTTCCCCGCGGGCGGCTTCGTGGTGCGCAGCAACAAGTTTATCGCAACAAAAAATAACTTTCATTTACATCCATTCCATCACGCAGAATTCATACAACATAAAATACAGTAGAAGAATGAAATGATAAGTTGATAAAATTCTAAAAAGATCTACGCATTCGTCACATATGTAAAATTTAATATTTGCAATTTGAGATTTTTTAAAAACGATTAATGCTTCACCTAATAGATGCTGAAAATCATTGGCGAATCTTCAAATTTATCAGTACTCTCGACGGTACTGTTGTATTTTTCATTTTAATCATTATGTTTGTTAATCGTTCTTCGAAAATCTTTACTTGATGGTAGACCAAAAAGTGTTCGGTCATAACCGCTCGCAAACGCTCGCTAAAGCAATATGGCGAGAAATTGTATATGGCCTTTGCTTTTCATGAATCGCTTTGTTTTGTTTTATCCAAGATTCATTCACAAAAAAAAACTAGGCGGAATAACTTGCTCGGAATATTTACACCAACAGAAGAAATGTTATGAGCTCTTAAAAAGAAAAAAAAAAAGAGAATGATGTGTTTTCAGCGTTTTGAACGATGTACAACGATCTAAGAGGGTCAGCCATCCCATTCAAAAACTGCATGATAGGCTGCAGATTAGGGCACACCCAAACTTATCGCCCACCATTTCCAGCTTGGACATTCGGACTTAGTCAAAATGTTTCGCGGCCGACAGCACATGTTCGCAATCATATTGAAACGAATTGTTCCTTTTTCTATTGTTTACGTTCCCTTTTCTGTTTTTTTCGCAGAACCATCTGTTGATGACTTATGTGACATGTTGACCTATTCAAGCCTTAAGTGCGTTCTGCAAACAGAAATTCGGAACCAAAAAAGATGAATCTTGTTGGGTCGACACCTTAAATAGAATCTCGTACGACTTCAAACGATGTTCAGGCACAGCTAAGCTGTCCGGAACGGAAACTACGAGTATTTCTTCTTTTATTTGGGTTAGAATAACTTGTTTAGAAAATACTTGGCGCTTTCTTCGTATGGCGTGGACAAACTGCCAAGCTTTAGGAGTTTCAGGACTAACAAAATATCTTACAGCCATGAAAAATAGTTTTAGGGACCCTATCCACAAATGTTCTAGAGACTACATGTGATTGTCCCCTGTGATGGTGGTGAGTGCGTGTTATGAGCTCTTAAAAAGAAAAAAAAAAGAGAATGATGTGTTTTCAGCGTTTTGAACGATGTACAACGATCTAAGAGGGTCAGCCATCCCATTCAAAAACTGCATGATAGGCTGCAGATTAGGGCACACCCAAACTTATCGCCCACCATTTCCAGCTTGGACATTCGGACTTAGTCAAAATGTTTCGCGGCCGACAGCACATGTTCGCAATCATATTGAAACGAATTGTTCCTTTTTCTATTGTTTACGTTCCCTTTTCTGTTTTTTTCGCAGAACCATCTGTTGATGACTTATGTGACATGTTGACCTATTCAAGCCTTAAGTGCGTTCTGCAAACAGAAATTCGGAACCAAAAAAGATGAATCTTGTTGGGTCGACACCTTAAATAGAATCTCGTACGACTTCAAACGATGTTCAGGCACAGCTAAGCTGTCCGGAACGGAAACTACGAGTATTTCTTCTTTTATTTGGGTTAGAATAACTTGTTTAGAAAATACTTGGCGCTTTCTTCGTATGGCGTGGACAAACTGCCAAGCTTTAGGAGTTTCAGGACTAACAAAATATCTTACAGCCATGAAAAATAGTTTTAGGGACCCTATCCACAAATGTTCTAGAGACTACATGTGATTGTCCCCTGTGATGGTGGTGAGTGCGTGATGATGCATAAGATTATGGATCTCCGGACGCGGTGACCTGAGAGTCGGGAGGGCGACGCCTTTGACCTCTCTTCGAAGCGACCCATTTATCCATGTGCAACGACGCGTGCATCCCTTCAATCTGATGTGGTGATCCTCCTTCTTTGTCTTCATCCCGAATCATATACCTCCCACACAAATAGCTTCACCCATTCCATACGTCATACACTTGCTGTGCTTTTGTGCAGTGATTTTTCCAAATGTTTTTTGTTGTGAGAGTAAACGATTTGTTGCTGCGATCTTGATGCGTATTCTGCAAGCTTGGGAGCATGAGATCCACACCTTCTTTGCTGTTCTACCCAAGATCGCTGATTCTTTCGTATCCCTTGTGTTTTTATCTCTATTACGTATCAGCTATTCCTATAGCCCTTTCACGTGCTTATTCTATCCGATGGCCTGAAGGCGCAGTGGAAATTTTGTTGCGAAAGTTTTGTGCCATAGTGACTTTGCTTTTTAATTCTCATAAGCACCGCCATAGAAATAAGATGGTAGTATCGAGGCTCTAATCCGCTCATTAGGTTTGGCATGAAGCGCTTGTTTTGCAGCTATTTCAACATCGGATAAACTATCCGAATCCCCTTCTTTCATCTCAGTCTTTCATACCTCTTGGCACTGGTGACTTACAAACCTGTAAGCAGCTTGCACCACTGGTTCGTGCTCGCCGTTATGAGCAACTAGGTGCTAATGAATGGAATACAGCTTGGTCGTTTTATTAAGCATAGTGCATTTTTGCAGCAATTTGCACAACACATTACCCCTTAAAAAATGAATTATGAGTTAAGCATAATTTTAGCTCGGGTAAAAAGTTGCATGAGAATAGGGCTCAATAAGGGGGGTGTAATTCCTTTAAAGAAAACACTGAGCTAGAATGGTTAGCGATCAATTTAATGTGTTTTTGTGCCCAGCCGAGTGAGTGCCCATATATAGACCTATTATGAGTATCGCACAGTGGCCAACAAATAATGCACATCTGTTTTAAGAGAAGGGCTAGCTGATGCTGGCAGTTGGGATGCTAGAGAATTTATAGGGTCTGGAAATCGTGAATTTTACTCCTGTCTTTCTGGGTTGATGTTATGGGGGAATTGAGAATGGAGTAGAGGATGGGGATGAAAGAAGGGGAGGGGGGGGGGGGGGGAAAGGGAGGGGGGGG
>JPKZ01001336.1:342295-368938 GCA_000803305.1 Toxocara canis
GGGGCTGCAAACTTTTGCAAACAAAAGCAGAGGGCTGCATGTGGGGATGGTTTCTAAGCTTCTAGCATGGTAGCTGGACGGCGAGGTTACAGTTGCTTCATGGTAGCACTGCAGGCGAAGTGCGAATTTTGAAGAAGGGAATCAATGGAGAAGGACAACACGTTGTGGACCAACAGATTTTATGGGAATTGCTGCAAGTTATATACGATAACATCATAGGCACCTTTGCAAAGCTAAACAACAGCGCTATATATTAATGCGGACATATTTAAATTTTCCCGCGATATTTCCAGTTTTCAGCTGCTTTCTAGTTTTCAGCTGCGCATTTCGCTAAATTATTGCTTATGAATTTTGGCAGATTTTTCCTTTGCATGTGTTTTAATGATATGAGACTTCGCCGTTCAACACTTTCATTCATTGGTTTCCCCATAAGTCTCTTTCGCGTCGTCGCAATTTCTAATACCTAATTCGCATGGTGGCTTGCCGGGAAGTAGTTCAGCAGTAGAACTCCCACTTCGTATTCGGGAAGACCTGGGTTCGATTCTCGGCTGATTCCTACCATACCATTGACAGCCCAGCTAGATGGTTTCACTTAACAACAAGCTAAAACAGCCAAAGGAATGGCTGTGCTCGGCGTGCGTTTGCATCCCAGTAAAATCGAGACATCGCACTGAAGGTCGGGGCGATTTGCGAACGCCAATTCGTCAGCGAAAAATTAACGGAGCGGAAAACGACTGTTTTCAAGGTTTGTTTTTGTGCTCAAGCGAATATCTTTATGCTAAAGCGAACGACATGATGCGATTCATAAATTTACTTGCTTAGCAGGCAGTGTATTCCCAGGATGTTGCGCAAATGAAAATCGGAAAAAAATTAAGCATTTTGATACTGAAAACGTCAATCGATTAATGATTTCGCGATCGCTGCTTTCTGCTTCGACATCGCAGTACGCTTCAGTGTGTTCTGCTATAAAATATCTGTACTACCATATTGATGCTTTTTTTTATGGGTTGTATAATAATTGATGTCAAGATAGCATTCTTCGACGAAGTGATGATCACGAATTTGGATACATCTACAGAAATTTACTACTTTTGACGTATTCATTACGGTGCATTTGTTTATTTATTTTTTCGTTTTGTGTCTTCGTAAACAAATTCGGTTTCTAGGCATGTTGGCAGTAAGTATTTTTAAAATGAAATTTTTTAAATGAAAACTGTTCCGGTTTTCCTGAAATTGAAAACTATTCCAAAACTTTTTTTTTGCGAAAAAGGAATGAAGACGATCAATGCTTACAAATCCGACGCATTCAGCCAGCTTTGAGTTTCATTGTAAAACCATTTACATTATTTAACATCCACCCGTTCGAATTTTCAAAATTCGGTATTAGTTTATTTAAAAATTACCGTTATGTTTCTCATGGCAACTTGCTGATTTCATTTCCTTTACTGACTTCGTCTCATTGATCAGTAAATGAAGCTTTAATCCTGAAATTAAAATTTGACTTACCTGAAAGCTTCTTCAGCTCGGTTTTTTTTCGACTTAAAGTCATCATATCTTCGTGAAATAATAATAGCGAATTCAAAAAGCTAATGATAATATTATCAGTTAGTTTAACTTTTACTGACTATTTTAGACTTTTTTCAATATTGTCTTTTTTTCTAGTTCATTATGGTGCAATTAATTTACTGTTTATTTCTAAACAAGGAAAAATTTGTCGATTTCGCAAAATAAATGACGGTGTTGTGTAATAGTGCGGTGGTTTTTAAATCATATTTTTTAGCTTATCGTTTTACATCTCAATGTTATTTTACTTCACAAATGAGACGCATGTGTATTCCCACTGCAGGCAATCTAATCTCGTTCGAGGCACTACGCTAATCTGTGCTGTTCTTGATCTGTTGGCCCATACGTTTAAAAAATTGCGGCAATGATATAGCGACCCTGTGCGTATGTTAAGTGTGCAAACGCAACAGAGAAGAAAATCGTGCAATTAGCGATCACTGACGTAGGGCGGCGAACAAAAAAGCATTTCTGTCACCATTGCAATGGTGAGGCGAATCATGAATGCACAACTGTTGCGTTCACTTTTGTTATTGCTGGGCTCCGTCTACTCGATAAACGGTGGTGTAAGTAGGTTTGCGCACGGATGAAGCAACTTGGGGTCTCCTCGGTCAGCAATATTCTTAGGAATTACGGCTTGTGCGTTGTGCTTACCGAGTGCCAGTTCATCTCTGTTGGATTTGCGAAGATTATTCGCCTTAAAGAAAGCGTTTATTATATGTTCCGTGAAACTTTTCACGTTTAACTAAACGTTAGCACATACTGAAATTTACTAATTTTTCTTTTTGAAAAAAAATAGAGGTATTTTTTGTGTTCTTTAGTGTTTTTGGCGATTATTGGTAGATTCGAAAATTTATGAAAATATTTAATGACCGGACACAGTTGTGTATCTGTTTCCATGCGGTAATTTAACCTGTGAAGCAGATAGCATCGGAGTTGAAATTTGCGATCGTCATCAACGTGGTGAACTGCTCGATTTCGGTATGGTTGACTTCTCTCGCTGAAATACTGAACACTTGTTAGTTTTTTTTTCAGTTTACAAATGGAGCGTCTCGAATTGTTGAATGCAGATTAAAAGCGATTTAGAGCTGCCTATCGGTTGAATAGGAAATTGCGAGTCTTATGAAACGTTTGTCTCGTTTTTTTTCGAATATTTGCATAATCGATTGATCCGATCGGTGGGCATTGTCGAAAAGTTTTTTTTTCCTTTTTAAATAGTAGACAAGCTAACGCGTTTTCCTTTTTTTTTTTGAATGTTCGTCTCAGTCAGTATTCACTTCGAATCACAACGTCTCGCACTTCACTCGTCCCCGTTCCATGCATAAAAATTAATTCGCTGAAAACGTCCATTGTTTGTTTAGGTTTGAAGCGAAATTTGATGAAATTGTTCTCGCATTCGACACACAAGTTAGTGATGCATGTGTCATAAAGTACAACCCTCCCCGTCATGTAGCCATGATGAATGCAGTTGACAAATGAGTTTTTTTTCGATTTGGAATGCTTTTTTGATCATCAGTTTTTTTCCTTTTGTTTTCTCTTACTTTCTTTTTATTTAGTATACGCAACGCTTTAATAGTTATTTTGGACCTATAAAGTGTTCTTCTTATGAGCCAGGAACTGTTTATTTTATTATTGTCGCCTCATTCTGTAGAGAGTCAGTTCATGTACCTGCAGTATAGATGAGGATATGCATTGCAACACTTGCACTTACCATTTGCTTTATTACGTGGTCAGAGACTCTCTCTCTAACACTGTTGAGTTGTGGGACAATAAACAGTCCTTTGAAATAATTGGTGANAAGTCAAGGTGTATTTCTAGGACGATAAATGCGAGGAAAATCTGGTAATTCTTTTATGACAAAGTGTTCGTTTAGATTTACTCATCTGAGTGTAGTGTAATTTCATTTCTGTGAAAACTTTCTGTGCTGCACTATTTGAACTGCTTATAGGAAGTAGCCGGCTATATATGGGGTAAATGTACATGCAGTAAGTGCGGTCGGTAAATGAGGCGTCTTTTACTCACTTTTATAGCCAAGGGAAGTATGGTTGTTGTGCTCTTTTTTATTTTTGCTCTCAGTTAGTTTATTTTTTTATTTTTATTGTGTAACTAGTTAAGTATAAATTAGTTGACTAGTTAATAACTAGTTAAGTATAAAAGTGTGGATATCTTTTGCCGTTTTTTTTGAGAGGATCTCGAATTTCCAGTCCTACCATCAGATTGCCTTCTACTAGAACCTCTTTCATTGAATCACTGTCTGACTTTTTTATCAATGTCCCTGCCGGTCCATCTTCCCTTCCTCCCTTTCCATCCCCCTCTCAAGCTAACTCTTTCCCTGACACGAACTTTCTCCGACAAACAGGTTCCCGATAAGCGAGAGGAACTCCTCTGCCAGACTGCTAGCTGAGAGGGAATTCTGCTCCCCATAGATGATTCGTTCGCTATGAGTCCGCTACCGAAACTCACTCTGAGCACAACATTAGTCTGTGCTGCCTTTGAAGTTTCCGTAGTGTGATCTAGGAGAACTGTTTTTTTTTCTGCGTTCGATGAGCTGGGAAAAAACCGTGGTGGTTTTGAATATTTCCACGTAAAAATTGGAAATGTGTGCTATGTGTCCATTAGATATGCGTCCACCGACGTATCTATCAGAAAAGGACACTGACTTCCGTATCCGCTTCTTGAGGGAAATCGTCGCGTGGGTGCTGCGCATGACAACGAATGTGCTTACGCGTAGCATGGAACAAGAAGTGTTTTGGAAGTTTGGGTGGAAGTTGTTTGATTATCCGCATTGCAGCTGGGACGTACTATCTAGCGATTTCTGTTTGTTTTGCGCGGATGCAACTATTGTTAGGGAAGTGGCAGTTTAAGATCTATGAGGAGCTGAAATACATTGGGCAAGATTGGCGCAGCACTCAAACGGCAACCATCTTCGCGGAGGGCTTAAAGAGGCTGGCCCTTGGTTGCGACAAATGCTTTCACGCGATTGCCGGCTATATGGGCAAAGAACACAGATACAGAAAATGCATGTATTTTTTAAGTGAAAACTGCATATGCTAGAATTAATAGCTCTCTCATAATGCAATACACTGTCTATAATTGAGGATGCCTCGCTAGTTACCCTTTGGGCTGGAAACTAATTTTAATTGGCCGCTAGTTTTTATGGAAGTAAAAGGGGATAAGTATGAGAGCAATGAAGCTAATGACTTAATTAATTGAAAACATCGTTAACGGCTGCTGGAGTAAATGTGTGGTTGTAAAACCAAGTATATTTTTACTTCCAATATCTCTGCTTCATGCTTATCACAATTCTGCGTCGTATCGTTTATTTCGTAACGCGATATTTTACTGTTATGGTACCGGCAGTTGAGAGAATCGAATCAATCTTATTATGATGAGTATCTCAATTTACCGTTGGGAAACCGAACTAAAGCGGGTTTTGTATGTGTCACATTATTTTTGTATGAAATACATTTCGTAATCGGATGATAATATCGATTTATTAATTTGCGATCCACTCATGATCTGATCTCATTAGCGTATATAAACGGTTCATCCAGTGATATTGATGTGGAGTTTTTGTTAGCGATTGTTCGATGTTCGTCAGCGTCGAGAAAACTGCACTTTTGTTTTCGTTTTTAGCGTGCAGTGTTATTTCCTCGTTTAGCGTACCAAATAACAGCCATCCACTCTCGCTGTCTAAGTTTCAACATACTTCTTTTCCTTAGTTCGTTTCTTATCTGTGTACGCCTATCGTCGTTTTACCCTAGAAATGTCTTGACCCATTTTACATTTCAATAACTTTTTCCATCACTGATGGCCAATGTGGTGAGCGTTTAGAAAATATTTCATGTGGCTTATACAAAGCGAAAAAGTTCAATCGAAATAATCATTCATGGATGGCTTCGACCGATGTGGAAATGTTACTCGAAATTTATGAATTGCATCACTGGTTTCCGTTTTTTTCTTTCTCGTTATTGGAAGGGAATAAATGTTGTGGCGAAACGAAAGAAATGATGGAATCACAAAATTGCATCCCATTCTTTTGTGTCATTTACGTTACTTTGTGCGGTTTATTGAAAGAAAAAAACAACTGCTATCTCCTATTCTGTTGTTTCCGTTGATTTTTTTTGTTTTGAACTTTGCTTCGATGCTGGTTCAAAGTTATCTTCCATTGCTTTCGTGCATAATATCAATATTCTGTTTAAAAGCTTACAAATCGTTGAGCCTATCCGGCGTTTTTGTCAGTGCACAACGTGAAACAGTGAAGCAGTTGCCTTGTTGTGAAACATCAGATTTTTATACCGCAATTTTAGGTGGGTTTGCTACTTACTTTACTCGAAAGCATTGCTTCTTTTGAGCATACTTTGATACCCTTAACGTTCACCATCGTTTTTTTCATTTGATGCGTTCAATAAGTGAATTTAGGAAACTTAGTGCGTTTGTGATATCTGCAAATGTTTCGAATATAGCGCTGCATTAGTGAGTATTTTGTGTGAAAAGCATCGTTGTGTTCGGTGTGCTATGCGATTGACATAACGGGATGATGCGCTGTGGTGAACGGCATTGCTTTGTTATGCTATCGTTTTCGACAATGAAGAGCATTTGATTTCCATAGAGGTTCATGTGACGTTCATAAAAGCATGATTTTTAAAAATTAATCGTGACTGAAGCGAGCTAAAAGAATGCCCAGAATTTTGTCTCCCCTGTTTCTATTGATCATGAGCACATTCATCTCACAAATCGCCATGAAAGAGGTGTTTGATCACAGTCACTTACGATAGAGAATCCGGCGAATTTCTACAATTCTCTTACGCCTTTCGTTTTAGGCATTTTCGTTTCCGTTTTGTTTTTTGAGGCGTGGGGAAGCCTGTCACCGGTTTACGATAGTAACAGGTATATTATCGTAGGGGTTCCTCTGGAACTTTTTAAATTTTATGAATTTCATCCCTCGGTTTTTTTCTCATCCAAGTTTTTGTCCCTCACAATATCCGTTCCGGATTGGGAATCGCTTCCTCGCACAACATAGGCAAGTGTTCTTCCGAGCATCGGTCGAGTGCATTTCTGCAAAAGCAGCTTTTTTTTTCTCGTTGACGTCGCAAGAAGAGAAAACGGACTAGTCCCAATTGTGTGTTTGTGTGACTGAGAACAAATCAACGTTAGTCGCAAAAAGAAAAATTGCAGTTAGTGCACTGGAGGAGTTCGATTTAGCGAGACGGGCGTTTTTAAATCGTCGCAATGAATAGATATCGGGTGGCGGTGATTCGGGAGAGAATTTGGGTAAACTCAGATTGTCTCGAGCGAAGAATGTAACGGCGCTTTTTATGAGGTTCACTGCAAGTTCCGAAGGAACACAGCGAATAGGCTGCTGCTGATTATTTAGAGGAGAAGAAGAGAAATAGCAACCGATGTGTGGTCTAGTGGCCTATACTTAGTTCATACATTCTTGTTCTTGTTCTTACCGCTCGGGCAAAGATTAAACTGCATTTCATATTGATTGTTTTATAATTCTGAGCTTGTTTTCCGCGGTCATAGTTGCATAGCCAACACGCCTCTGAAAGATGGTCATGTAACCGGAACGTTTCGATGTATAGAGGAAGCGAAAACATTATAGTAAAAAAAATTTTTGCAGGCCAAGAGTAATATGATGAAGGGGATCTGCGTAAAATAAGATTCTGGGGAAATATGACTACTGGAAAGAGGCTTAGAAGTATACTGTAAATGTGGCACCTTTTAGGAGAGTCACGTTGGCGGAGTTCACGTGGTGAATTGTTTTCAAAACGCCAATTTTTCTGTGAGTGGAAGTAGACGAGTTTTTCATCGATTGCAGCAGTATTATAGCAGCTTGCGGCGAATGAACTTTGAATTTGAATAAGTTAATTAAAAAGTACCATAGGCATGCGTTTCACAAAAACGAAACCAGTTAGCAGCTCAGCTATGAACAACTTTGCTTAACCTTTCGATCAACTTGAAAACTTGCGACTTTGTGAGAAGGCGGCCACCATGGTACATGATATTGTCGAACGTTTTCGCGAGGTACGTTTGGACGCAGCCACATTATGATTAACAATCATATCACCGCAACAGAACATTGTGCTATGAAGCGAGAAGTTCCTTCTTTCATCCGTTCAATTTGGCACTGCCAAAGGATTAACAACTGCAACGACTGCTTCCTGACTTGCGTTGAACATTGATCGTTTCGCATTACCGCATAATTCATCAGTGCGATATAAGCTGATCACTATCAGTCGTGTTTATTAAAAATGAGAACTGTTGCTATTGGTGAACCTTAACGAGTGATATCACTGTCATGTTCCCTGTCTTCTAAAAGAGTTTTTCACAGGAAGACACGCATTCACTTGGGCGCATAGAGAAAAGATTTCTGAAGACCGACTAAAACATAAAGTAAGAGAGATGTCCTCTGCAAATACTTAGACAGAGCGAAGTTCCAAGCAGAATGAGTATCTCGTATCTCGAGTTCTTATTATCAGTCATATCATCGCATAGCACATCTCTCCTTCTGTTCACTAAAGTCATTTGTTATATTTCTAATTTGCATACCAACGTTGACCTGATGGTATCTGATGAGAGCATTACAGCGTTTGTTATCTCAATTGGAATATACCGAAAAGAGTTTAAAACGTCCGTTTTTGAACGTAACGATAAAAATTTGCTTTGAACGAAAATTATGTTTGGTCAGCGAGTTCACTTAAGAATTGCGTTACGAGCAGCACTTCATTTAATGAGAGGCGTTTCGAAATGAAGTGAATTAACACTGCTGAGAGGAGCGAGAAGCAATTTGGTAATCGCTTACTGCTTGGACGGGACGATATAATCGGTGTACTACCTTCTTATCCTTTAAGAACATAAAAGAGCGAAGGTCAAGCGATGACAATGAGAGGCATCCAGTGCTCCCGTTGAATGCTGTGAATATGCAATGGTTAATGGCTTGTAGCTGGCTGAATTATATCAGTATGCGAATGGGCATGTTGCCAAGTGTGATATAGATAATGACTGAAGTTCCTGTTGACATAGATGCAACTGCTATAATTAGAAGCTAAGATTTTGATATTGAACAGTTCATTTTAATCACATCGTCTCATTTAGTCAAATCATCTGCTAGATTTCATCAGTAATTTCTTACTCGTTTTGCAAATGTTCAATGAGTTTGAATGTGCTTGCTTTGCTGAACTCATTCACAGCTGATAGACTGCAGTAATTTGTAGAACGCGCATATATTCCAACAAGGTCAACCTCTTGTCAGTTTTTTCGACCGATTTCCGCGACCGTTCCTTCGGCTGTCCGCAAGTTTAAAGTAGCAAACGTAGTTAACTGTACTGAAGAGCACAGTCTCTTGCATGGAATGAGGCTCTCTAAACGATGGGAGTGGCCGACAATTTTTCTCGCAATAAAACCATGCTAAAGGGAGTTCCCAGGGTCATCCAGTATTTTGTGATGCGTTTCATGACCAATAATCCTGTTTGTTTCCACCGCTGTTTTGCTATGGCCGCGCTTTTATTAAAGATCCCTTCATCAGCTGTGACAGTTTCTTAATCGTTGCATGTTGCGTTCGTTCCGGAGGAGATGACAATGAGGTCGACGAGCGACCATCTGATGTTGAGGTAAATTTGCTTTATCGGACGCTAGTCGCATAAGTTCTCATCCCTAATAAACACAAAATCAAGATGCACAATTTGGGATCGCATCCGGCGTTAACAGAAACGCACTTAGCTCTCCGATGACGCATTCCTCGCTCCGTTCACGTGATCTGCGACGGGTTGTTTATGAAAGCGAAAGTGACATGCTCTCTGCAGCCCTTCTTTTCCACTCTCACTTCGCAATCCTTTCCGTGGCATCATTTTGTATCGCTCACGACGGTGTTATAGCTGATGAGTGTTTTTGGTCTCATACACACGAACAGACACAGACACACACACACGCACACACACGCACGCACATTACCATCGGTTCGAATCGAAGCTGGTGCTGAATCGGCAAACAGCAAGGACGAAGCGAACGCGGTAATATCAGCCGAAAGCGTGTGATGCTTCATTGCGTATGTGCATGTGCTTGTATGTGCGTATGTGTGTGTGTGTGTGTGCTGCTTGCGCGTTCGCTGTTTTTTATTCGTTTGCTGTCAACAGTTTCGCAATTGATTCCAAATCAGCTTTCTCTTTTTCGAGTGCAATTTGCTTCCCAGTAATGGTTTGCTTCCCATAAGGGAAGGAGTTTGCTTCCCATAAGGGAAAGCTGCTTGGCGTTTTGTCTCGTACGACGTTCACTCAACCGAGTTGCGTTCACTTGTCTTAGAGCGCCTGTATGATGCGCTGATGAGACCGTCATATTCCGCTTTCAGAGACCTTTTAATTGTTACCTTATGCTGCTTTGTGACACTCAGGAAAGCTTTCACAATCCCTAAACACAAGTGGCTTGGAGCAATCGAGGAGACATCGAGCGCAGCGCTAATGTCGCCAAAACAAACCATCGTTAAGGAGGCGTATTAGGTTCATGCTAAAGTTGTATCCTGTTTACCTTTTGATAATGTCTCGCTATTTCGTAGACATCCTGAGCGAGAACCGCGCACGATGCAGTTTTTACTCGAGGTCAGTGCCGCATTGATCGTGCAATAGTTCAAGAAACATCAGCGCAGAGTTGTGGGGCAGGTTGATCGTAGTTCTGAAAAGATCGTTTGTGATGATCACTTCTTGAATTCCAATGCGATAGGGACAAGATTGAAAGTCTCGGTGAATCTTTGCTGGCATAACTTTACCTTAACTATATCGTCCGTGCACATCTGGTGGGTTTTTTTTTTTTGCTGACCTTGTTCTTGCTCCAGAGGTACAGTGATAACATCGGTTCATTTCGTTTGTATGCCATGAAATATGATTTCAGTCACACAGTTCCACATGTTTTGCGCCATTTGAGAGATTTGAAAAACACTATGATTTGGTTCTATCTGCATAAAATATGCGGTATGTTTGTTTGCTGCTCCAGTCAGCATAAATTTACCGGAGCTGCTTCCATATGGCTCCCATACGACTTGCTCTTGCGACCAAAGAGTCCCTGGTAGGTTAGGGACACAGCACAGCACACCATCACCATTCTTACAATGCGCACTCTAATTCACTTTACGATGCATGCAATCACATTCTCATGCACTTTAGGCAATGCGTAAGCATGTTTCAGTGAGAATCATTGCTTAGAAGTTCTCACACCAACTTCCTAACCGTTTTGGGTGAAAATGAATATTGATCGCCTCGTAGATCGTTTTAGTGTTCTCTCGTTTGTCAATGTAATCGAGTCCGCGAAGCACGTTGACACTAATTGCTTCAATTTAGCACTCCTCCGTCCTAGGTTACTATATTGTATATTATCGGTTGCCCGGTTGGGAAGCGTCATTTTCAGTCGTCTGCCCGCATGGAAACTGTGAACATATGTGCAGTTTTGTGCATTTATTTTAAAATTTTAATTCGTCTGTATTTCATGACATTTTCATGTGGATCGTAATTCAGTTGCCTCTTGTTTATGTGTCGAATCCCCTATAGCTTTTAAGTGCTTCATGAGACACTTTACTTTTTGATGTGAAATGTCTTAGCTTGAGCTCTTGCTAACGTGACTGAATTTTATATAAAAGTATCATCCAAAAGACAAATTCGCCTATGTGTATGTTTTTGTTTACCCGAACCGTACGTACGAATGATCGTAGTGTGTTTTCAGTGTATGAATAACGTTGTTGATGGTCATCTTGTAAAATCTTGCGCACCGAAATGGGTGAATGCAAACGTCACAACAACACTTATATGAAGCGCATTAAAGTGTGGATTAAATGAATTTGATTGGCTGAAGTTTGCCATATGTTTTTATTTGTGAGGGTTAGAAAGTGATTTTAAGTGGTAAGGGCGTTCTCATTGGAATGAAGCATGTGACCGAATATCCCTTTTCGAAAAGTATCATTTAGTTTTTGAAACGCTGCTGCTTTTGATCACTTGTACAAACCAATAAGCTACAGGCCAGCAAACTCCAGAATGTTACTTTTTTTCCACAACGCTTTCGTAACGACAGCAATTGCTTACAGACTGAAAAGTAAGAATTCGAGTCAACATTACTAAAGTGTTGCATATCCATTTAGTATCTAGGAGTGTTTTCAAGCGTAGCTCTGAACAGAATTTCTAAAAAGAACCTCTAGCTGTTGAAGCCATTTTAAAATCCATTTTTTTGCACTGTTTGATTTTTAAATTTTAAAAAAATGCTTATTTCGAAAGTTTTCTGGTAAGTGTGTTTGTTATGAACAATTTGCCTAGGCTTGCGTACTTTTAGCGGATCGTTCTCAACGTATCGCATTCATTTGATTCCCAAAGTATGCCTATTTTCATGCGGATAAAGAGTGCATGAGTTAGTTGTTGACACTTGGTTTATGGCATAAATACGGCACAAGCTTATTGTGCAAATTGTAATTGAGATGAAGCGAACCCAAGTAACACCATTGAGCAACAGTGAGGCACATATTTGATGAAGATTATCGTTTTGTTGGTTTTATCTTTAATCCACATTGTTGTCTACTTCTTTAAAATGTTTTTTTTTCATCATAATTGGGAGCAACGTAGATTGAATGGCGTGTTTCTTCTTTCACATTTCCTCTAAGAAGCGTTTCGTGGAATATTTTTCATATAGATGAATGATCGCGATTGTTACACGTAAAATTTTTAAGAAAATATTATCAAATTCTCGAGAATATCAACTCTACTTAGCACAGTTTTAAACGTCCCTATTGCATTCATTCGTTGATAACTTAATTCAAATTGAGCGATTTAGTGCATTTTATGCACTCTAAGGTGCACACAGATACGAATGGCGGTGTTCTTTGTACATTTTTAAAGCAGTAATTGGAAAATTGTTTTATCGTTAGCTGTAAGGTAGAATGTCGACTGTTCCGCTTCAAAATGGAAATATTCTCAAAACTAACATCATAAGAGCGCTATGACATGTTTTTTTTTTTCGCATGATGTGCATCACTTACGAGCAGTTCTGCTTCTTATCGCATTCAGTTTCTCATCACTTTTTCTATTTGGGCGCACTTTCCCTTTTATAAGGTGGTTGGTTGTCCTCGAATGTAATTCTCTCTGTATACAAAAATGCGTTCTCTTTAATGTTGTTTGACTCTCATCGTCTCCTCTAACCAATATTACAGCCAAATTCAGTTGGCACCACCCTCTCATCTGTTCACCTCGTCTCGTGCCGCTGATTCATTCGAAAACGATTTTGTCTCAAAACATGTTTGTGCTATTCCTTTGGTTCGTTCCACAAAAAAAAAAAACAACTTTCTTGATGATTTGTGCTTTCGTTTAGAACGTTTCTTTCTTGTGCACCTTATATTAAATCTACTGTAGTGCATATCCGAACGTGTTGTTTTGATTAAAGTCGAAATCACAGCCGGCATTACTACCTTTCATCATATACAACTTTGAAAACTTTTTTTTTAAATTTTAAAAATATCATCAAATAAGAGAAAATCATTTTCCGCTTTCGTAGTATTTTTCGATATTCTTACGGGAGACATGATACATGAAGTAGATGAAGAGGAGGAACCTGTTTATTATAGACTGATTATAAAGTGTATACGTTTTACAGCTATGGCCATTATGCACTTGATCTATTGTTATATATTTGCAACAGTCTTCTACGGTTACTGCGGTTAGAAGTCGTGCGACGGTTTTTTTTTTCTAAATGTTGAAACTATTGCAAATGTTTAGAGAAGTCTTCTCAAATGGAACATGCGCAAGTTGCCAAATTTTGCGTTGGCACTCAAAATTGATCTTGTAGCAGTTTTTCTTTAAAACTTTCTTATCAGCAGCGCCATCAAGCATGTTATCATAGCTTTCCTGACTGTTTTATGATGCTTGAAGAAAATCTTCCATGTTCCATTCAGGAAGGCGGCCGAAATTGTATTTAAATCGCTTAGCTAGAGAAACCAACAGCGTCTGTGTTCCTTGCATAGCCAGACAATGAAATTAGCCAGCAATGAAGCGTGCGAAGTTATCCCTTTTTTTCTGGTATGCGAAGTTATCCCTTTTTTTCTGGCATTATGTGAAGTCATTTGCAAGTTTAGTGATACTAATATATGTATATGTATATATATATATACATATATATACGTATGTATATATATGTATATATATATACACATAGACATCTGTATGTATGTATGTTATGTATAAATATACATGTAAAACCTTATGGGAAACGAACTACTTTTGGTTGCGCGTTGTACTTCGCGTTCTCTTACTACATTTCGGTCTGAAATTTTTTTTCGAAATTGATGTTCGCATATTTGCAGGGTTTACTTGCTTCACATACCTTTTTTAGCATTCGTCCATAAGGAAGTAAGATTAGTACAGCGTATAGTTCTCATCCCTCGACTTGCAATCGAAATCGATATCTTAACCATATACGGGCATGCACCTCTCCTCCTACCCCTGATTGGCGAACAGTTTCAGTATCGAAATCATATTCGGACCATTTCTCTCTTAGTGGGGGTAGAGAGAGGAGGAGTTCACCCACAATTACAATCCTTAGCTGGCAGTTGGACATGCACAGGAAAGAGGCCGAGATTTTGTATAATTTTGAAAAAAAAGAACTGTAAAAGCGTGAAATTTCCCGTGTTCGGTTTAGTTGCACTTGCTGGTCATTAATAGCTTTTTACAGATTATTTTATTTTTTACCTCTGTTTGACAACATTGAGCGAAAGGCTCAATATTGGCTTAGGTTATCCTGTAGTTTAAGCCTGGTGTTACTTTACAGAATTGAACCGCAGAAAATTTCGGCCCTGAAGAAGTAATGATGCGCAAAGTTTGTTGTGCGGGTTAAAGGTTGACCCTCCAGTGTATTCTGAACTGCAGTTTTTTTCGTTTTCCGGTTTTTGAACTTTGCCGAAAACGTACCATTCTTTTCATTTGTTATCGGAATAGCATCACCGTCCCGTGCGCATATCTCAGACATCATATAACCTTTTTGCCTTATCGTCTAATAACGTTGCTTACATCATATATCATCAGAAGATTGAATAACCTTAAAAAATAATAGGATACGATTTTCTCTTCCTCTTAACCAGTCAAGTCTTTCATAAAAGCACTTCTGATATTTGTCAGAATCCGTTGAAGTGTCGTTGAACAAGCAACAAAGCGGGCGCAATCTATGATACGAATAGATATGATTGTGCTAACAAAAGCACATGACAAGTGCAGCTATAAATACAGCAAAAAACCGAGGTATTATCTGCGAGTCCAATAATGAAGGCTTTTTTAAAATTTCATTTCAATCATTCCGTTAGCATAACGGTTGGCAAATGTCTTAGCATTTTTCTTCAGCACAAGTATGACCAGAAGAATATCTGTGTTGTCTTTGTCCATTTATTTTCACTGAATGATTTGAATGTGACTAGCTTCTTGTTTTACTGATAGCAACGTTGGCACGTTTGATGTGCACAATAATAAGTTCAACAATGGATCGTACAATGAATGGCCACTTACATTGTATTTCGTTGAATACTCATTTCGATTATTTGCAGTAATCAGCGTACAGAGTAACGCTATTCGATGCGTTCGTTCGTTCAGCGATTTTATTCGATTACTCTTTTACACTTGTAACCGCTATGCATTATTGTTGAGTGCCGAAGCATTCTTAGGTGTAGTTTGAGGTGAAATGTGCTGTAGCTGGACGAGTGAGGCATATCACTGTGTGCGTTCATATGCCATTGCTTTTATGCTATCTTCTTAGCGCGAAAAGCTTTAAAGAAAAAATGAGGAACGATGCACTTTCCAGCGTCTTATAGCGCTTCACTTTGAAACGAATGTTGCTCCTCACCTTAGTTAGATTTAGCGAAATCTTTTCTTTATTTATTTTCGCAAAAATAAAAAAACTGTCAACACAATTGGATTGTTGAATAGCTTTATTTCACTTTTCAAAATTTGAGGCATATCACTGTGTGCGTTCATATACCATTGCTTTTATGCTATCTTCTTAGCGCGATATTTTTTTATTGCGTCAAACTGACCAAAGAAAAGCTTTAAAGAAATAATGAGGAACGATGCACTTTGCAGCGTCTTATAGCGCTTCACTTTGAAACGAATGTTGCTCCTCACCTTAGTTAGATTTAGCGAAATCTTTTCTTTATTTATTTTCGCAAAAATAAAAAAACTGTCAACACAATTGGATTGTTGAATAGCTTTATTTCACTTTTCAAAATGATTTCATTTTATGATTGAGTATGAATTAGGAATACGAAATGTTCCATATCCGTTCAACCTAGATGTAACTCTGGAACAAGAGAGTATTTAATTTCATGTATATCACACAATCGTGGACCTCAATGCAAATGTTACTTTGCTGCAGTCAGCAAAGTCAAACAACGGTGGATGGTATGTGTGCTTCTGTCAGACAAGGCCGTCTTCGCTGCCGTTGTGTCATGTTATGTAGCCTAGCCGTGTCCCGTTTGCGGATTCTCGGCAGATCTGATTGACCGTCACCACGATTGACAGACTCTAGTCATTGATGCGCGTATGCTTGGAGAGCACTTACTAGATGTGCACACGATCCGATTGAGAATGTTTTTTTTTACATAATGGAATGCTGTACAATATCAGCGCAGAGGATATGGGTAAATCACGGTGGATGGCAAGTGGCCAATGAAACTTTGGAATCGTTTAGGCGATTCACAGTAATTTGTAAAGTATGCGAGCAGACAAATTATCTTATTTAAGCATTTGCCTTCTTATCTGATCGTTTCAGCATCTTTATTGTCGAAGCTGAATGAAGTTTTTATTGAAGGATTATTGCTTGCACTTTATGGTTTGGACGATTACCTCTCCTCTCACTTCAACGATGCCTTCTGTCGAGGCTGACTAGCAGTGCACGTAGCATTTCCGAACTAGAGTACGTTCATTGGCCTTGCGTGATATGAATCTAGAAAAATTGAAAATGTTATTGATCAGATATAACGAGGCTAATAAATGTTTGTGCTTTCAAACCTTCTTTTTTTTTTGAGAAATTTCGCTAAATTATAAAAATTTTCTACCTCGCCTAAAGCAAATGAGAGACATTCTGAGCAATTAGCCGCCTTCTCCCATCCTCCCTCTCCGCTAACACAGTTGATCGTACAAGCTTTCGCTTCAGGGAGTATGGCCTTCTGAAAGCGTATACCACATGATGTGATTTTGCTCATACGATTGCCATAGCAACTGTCTCGTTCGTTGTGTTTTGTTGTTTCTGTTCATATAACGCAAAGCGCACGTTACGCTCGAACAAACTTCCGAAGCCGTTTGAAAGCATTTTCATTTTTAGGATTGAGCACTTTTTAAAACGCGTTCGTAATGGCCATTATGGATGCTGGAATAGTCCTTAAAATGAGGGAAATATCTGAGCGCAAAAAGAAATATTTCGTTGGAATGCTGAAACGAGTAAAAATAGAACTGTAATACATGATCTCTTCTAGCCTTAACTAAGAAACAACTCGTCTTGAAATTTCACTTCATGCAAGTTTTCATCTTTCAGTTCTTTTACGAACAGTTCCAAGAAAACTATTGGAAGGCTCTAGAAGGTGCATCGGTTGGTATTTTTTAAAATTTTGATGTGATCCGGTGCCCGACTGCTCACTCTTCTTATAGTTCTTCCCACTGCGTATTCCGTTCCCGTTGGAAAGTTTCCTTCATCTTAAAATCAGATAAAGCATTCATATATAGTTTTTACAGAAGTGTACAGTATTTACGCTATTTGCCGGCTATATATGACAAACACTAAAATCGAAAGGAAGTTTTTTTTGTGCGATTCGTTGTCACTCTTGCAAAGAGATATTGGAATGCTGATCGCTTTTTTTAAGCACTTTTCGCGGCAGCGATGAGCAGCAATGTCTGTGTGTAGGCATGTATACACGTGTGTGCGTGTGTGTGTATGTGTGTGTGTGTGCGTGTTTGTGTGTATATATGTACGTCTGTTTGTCTGCCTTTCCGATACTACCGAAAAACTCGCATAATGGAACATTGTAAGCACGACAAACACCCATAACTAACGCCTTGCAAGTATTTCTAAATAAAACGGGGCGATGCATAGGTTTTTTTTTTTTGGGGGGCGGGGGATAGGTAATAAGGCTGGTAAAGGAAAGCCATGGGAATCAAGTTAAATTCCTGGCACTGAAGCGTGAGCTCATACGATGCAGAATTTTGCAAGCAACATCATGCGTTAGAGATAGTTCGGAATGCAAGTTTCTTGGTGGGAAATTTATAACCGTAGGAAAAAGATTCCGGGAAAACGGCGCCAACAGTTCTGGTTTGGTGAAGAAATCGCCCCTTTACCAGCATTTCAGAATGCGCGTCAAAAGCAGCTAGCTGCTTAATCGTGTGTTGGGCGGAAATGTTCATTCGTAGCAAAGCAAAGCATTATTTGTTAGGTGTTCGAGTATTTCCTAGACGGTTTTTAACGGGATGGCAGAAAAATATTGCATGAGTTCTCCGTGACGCGTTCACAACTTGCATACGCCGCATATGTGCATCACCGTATGTGTATCACCGTGTGTGCATTATTGTGTTTTTGCTGTTTGTTGACCCATGCATCGTTCGATATGCCAACTGTCATGATACGTAAACAGATGCCTCCAGCCCGTCTTTCAAATGTTTTTCACAGTTGTTCTTGCACTCTGCCCCTCCAGTTTAGCGCACATTTCGAAACAGTGTTGGGTTGATTTGTAATCAGAGATAGTGTTCGACAAGATGTGCAATGTCGGCTGAGGGGAGAGCGTCCGCAGCGACTCTCTTTCTAAACGCTCATTGCAACTTGGCCTCCAGTTCTGCTGCAGAATAAGTTCTGCTGTTTGTCTGTTTGCATGCAATCAACCAGTTCGGCTGTGTAAGTTGTTTTTGTTTGCTGCAAAAGAAAAAAAAATGCAAAAGCAAAATTCAGGACGTTTTGCGGTAATGTTGTGTGTTGTGTGTGGAGTGGCCCACTTATAGCCGTTCGCTTTTTTTTAAAAAATCGATTGTAGGGGAGGTGTGCTATCAGAGGGTCGTGTCACATGCAAACACACACACACACACACACAACGCATACAGCGCAGAATCATAGCGTTCGGCGCGTGCACAAACGGGAAGAGAAAGGACGAAAACGAAAGTGGATAGCGCCCGAACGGGTGTGTGCGCTCCGCTCGATCGTTCGCTGGCTGGCTTGTCTGCTTTTGGTTCGCTTTCTATGTCGTTCTTTTTTTGGAACGCTGTCGGTTTCGCTTTGACAAGGCTAATGTCTTCTCACTTTCTCGTTTCGCCGAATCCCACCTCCCATACCCACAGCATTTCACCGAATTCCTCACCCACTTTAAGAGAGGGTTTTCAAAACGTATACTCAGACTTCTCCTCTTTCCTACTGCCTTGTTATCTCAAATGTTTTGACTTTACGGAAGCACAACTTATAGGCTACCTGCCAGGTACGGTCTTTCCCGACTGCATATTCAGCCTCATTCTGTGTTTGATATGAAAAGATATTTTTTTAGAAATTTCGATGCATGCTTATTTTGCACGTTGTTGGCCTATGCAAACGGTTAACGGCAATTCCCTTCCTATAACATATTCGATGTGGGATGTCACTTCTCGTTTTTGTGAAGGGAAATGCTGCTAGCCGATGCGAACTGCATTTCAATGCAACTCCAAATTGTAGCTCATCATGCGTGTCAGCAGTCACATTCATTCGTTTATTAACTCGCTCCGACCCTTCGCTGACTCGTACATTCAGTTTTGCACTCTCCGTTTGTGATCGATCCATTCTATTGCGCTTTATATTTATTTCTTCATGAAAAAGAGCCATGTGTTCCTATGTCATTCGATGAAGGAAGGAGGAGGAGAAGGGGAGGGTGGTCGGAGGGAGGTTGAAAGGCTGAAGCAGCCATCGAGCATGCATACCCTTTATGACTCATAAAAATAACGACTTTCACATTCTTCCTAGAATCGAGCCTTATTAACCACACTCGGCTTCAATCCGAATAGGAATGATCGTTTGAAGCATCCGCTTTCAAAAAGTACGACTTGAGTCATTCAGAACTGATCGAGAAGCTCGCGAATCGAAGCAAGTGTTGACGTTCACTTCGGTTTTATGATCTGTGAAGTTTTATGATTGTTGTTGTCGACGAAGAGACTATGACGATATATTATGGGCACAACTGCTAAACATAATACCCGAGTGTTGTCCACAGATTGTGCTTTCAAACCTTCTTTTTTTTTTTGAGAAATTTCGCTAAATTATAAAAATTTTCTACCTCGCCTAAAGCAAATGAGAGACATTCTGAGCAATTAGCCGCCTTCTCCCATCCTCCCTCTCCGCTAACACAGTTGATCGTACAAGCTTTCGCTTCAGGGAGTATGGCCTTCTGAAAGCGTATACCACATGATGTGATTTTGCTCATACGATTGCCATAGCAACTGTCTCGTTCGTTGTGTTTTGTTGTTTCTGTTCATATAACGCAAAGCGCACGTTACGCTCGAACAAACTTCCGAAGCCGTTTGAAAGCATTTTCATTTTTAGGATTGAGCACTTTTTAAAACGCGTTCGTAATGGCCATTATGGATGCTGGAATAGTCCTTAAAATGAGGGAAATATCTGAGCGCAAAAAGAAATATTTCGTTGGAATGCTGAAACGAGTAAAAATAGAACTGTAATACATGATCTCTTCTAGCCTTAACTAAGAAACAACTCGTCTTGAAATTTCACTTCATGCAAGTTTTCATCTTTCAGTTCTTTTACGAACAGTTCCAAGAAAACTATTGGAAGGCTCTAGAAGGTGCATCGGTTGGTATTTTTTAAAATTTTGATGTGATCCGGTGCCCGACTGCTCACTCTTCTTATAGTTCTTCCCACTGCGTATTCCGTTCCCGTTGGAAAGTTTCCTTCATCTTAAAATCAGATAAAGCATTCATATATAGTTTTTACAGAAGTGTACAGTATTTACGCTATTTGCCGGCTATATATGACAAACACTAAAATCGAAAGGAAGTTTTTTTTTACGCATACAGCGCAGAATCATAGCGTTCGGCGCGTGCACAAACGGGAAGAGAAAGGACGAAAACGAAAGTGGATAGCGCCCGAACGGGTGTGTGCGCTCCGCTCGATCGTTCGCTGGCTGGCTTGTCTGCTTTTGGTTCGCTTTCTATGTCGTTCTTTTTTTGGAACGCTGTCGGTTTCGCTTTGACAAGGCTAATGTCTTCTCACTTTCTCGTTTCGCCGAATCCCACCTCCCATACCCACAGCATTTCACCGAATTCCTCACCCACTTTAAGAGAGGGTTTTCAAAACGTATACTCAGACTTCTCCTCTTTCCTACTGCCTTGTTATCTCAAATGTTTTGACTTTACGGAAGCACAACTTATAGGCTACCTGCCAGGTACGGTCTTTCCCGACTGCATATTCAGCCTCATTCTGTGTTTGATATGAAAAGATATTTTTTTAGAAATTTCGATGCATGCTTATTTTGCACGTTGTTGGCCTATGCAAACGGTTAACGGCAATTCCCTTCCTATAACATATTCGATGTGGGATGTCACTTCTCGTTTTTGTGAAGGGAAATGCTGCTAGCCGATGCGAACTGCATTTCAATGCAACTCCAAATTGTAGCTCATCATGCGTGTCAGCAGTCACATTCATTCGTTTATTAACTCGCTCCGACCCTTCGCTGACTCGTACATTCAGTTTTGCACTCTCCGTTTGTGATCGATCCATTCTATTGCGCTTTATATTTATTTCTTCATGAAAAAGAGCCATGTGTTCCTATGTCATTCGATGAAGGAAGGAGGAGGAGAAGGGGAGGGTGGTCGGAGGGAGGTTGAAAGGCTGAAGCAGCCATCGAGCATGCATACCCTTTATGACTCATAAAAATAACGACTTTCACATTCTTCCTAGAATCGAGCCTTATTAACCACACTCGGCTTCAATCCGAATAGGAATGATCGTTTGAAGCATCCGCTTTCAAAAAGTACGACTTGAGTCATTCAGAACTGATCGAGAAGCTCGCGAATCGAAGCAAGTGTTGACGTTCACTTCGGTTTTATGATCTGTGAAGTTTTATGATTGTTGTTGTCGACGAAGAGACTATGACGATATATTATGGGCACAACTGCTAAACATAATACCCGAGTGTTGTCCACAGATGGGAAGTATGCTTGTAGCGTGAATTAATTCAAAACGTATACATGTATGCGATCCGAGACCATCCGTTCTCAGTTACGCCTTCCACAGTTGCGCTTTTCTGTGCCGTTTTGTTGGTGTGAGATGAAAGGCATTGAGCCCCGGTGGTAGAACATTTATTGACTTTTTTTTTCAGGTTGAGTCATATGTTATATACATAACTTCACATGCATCTTCGACTCGCTGCATTCGGAGTTTAAAAGACGTCTCACATTTTTCGAAAATCAAATGAGCTTCTTCGGAAGTCAAGAGTGACTGCATAGAAGTCACTGGACCTCTTTTATTGAGGCTGAAACTGTAGGCCCCACTTTATAACAACAGTACCTGTTATATTCATACACGATTACTGGGTTTGTGATTCACACGTCGGGTGATCTCGACGAGTGCTGTTTGCTAACTGTCAATCTTTTAACGTCTATGTGCTGGTTTGTTGGATCGTTGCACATCGTTGGTTGGAGTCACATTGTACAAATCCCTGACAATATACCGCTCAAGTATACTAAAATAAGCGCATTACTTAAAATTATCAGATTGGGCGGTAAGTTTCCACTTTCACTATTAAAAAGTCAAAATGAAATACAGTACGATGTACTCCAATACATCTGTGATCTTCACCCTTTTCTGTTGTTTTCTTTTTTTTTATCTGGCTTAAATACGGGGTATGGATGTAATTCGCACTTACATGTGTACGAAATAAGAGCTTTATTGCAAGGCGTCTACCGTACAATGATATTATTACGTATCTCTTTTCCTGCCCCCACTCTACGCAACATTTCTGCGCACTGCGTAGATTCCTTTGAGCAAAAGCATTTTTTTTCGTTTATTAATTGAAGACCTTGTATGGCTGTACTTGTCCGTAATCACTGATGAAGTACTTTCGAGTATTTTATTCCCATCTAATGATATCGAAGAGGGCAACTTTGCGTTGAAAAGTTCAACGATGCAAAGGGTATTTTCCTTTGAAAATTAGAATCGGCTCGTGCAGGGAATCGTTTCCAACAGGAATTCGTGAAATTTTAAGAACTATTGTCGCTTCTAAGCGAAATTTGTTGAGAGTTGAAGCGGTATGATGCAACTCATAAAGGCTTCAAAACGATCGCGTTATTCGATATGATTAGTCGGCTCGTTAAGAAACAATACATTTCGGCGTGACCGCTGCAATTTATCACTGTGTCACTATGCTGTTGTTTTGTAATGTGTTAGAAGAGGTTTTTTTTTTCGCATAGAACGTTCTCAGTGACACACACGTATGGTTTGCGTCAGTGTAGCGCGATGAGCTTGGGTAGACTTGTTACCTTCTGGGTAAGAGTCAACCGAGCAACGAAACTGCTTCACTGAGTATATGATACGTTATGTTGTACTGTATTATGCATTTTATGTCTTTTTTGCTTTGGTTTATTAAGTTTGCTCTATTTTATGTTAGATATAGGTTTGTTTCACTGAAGCGTTTTTGAAAATAGGATCGCTTATCTTACAGTTCCAATTTTCGGAGTGATGACGAACAATTTCGAGAAAGCTTAAAGCAGTTTATTGATACATGCAACTATGATATGACGCTATGAACAAATACTATTACTGCTGTTGCGAGGAAGCCTTTTGTTTTGCTTTCTGAACAGTACTCTGAAATGACTGTTTGTATGCCATCTTAATTGTTATGCTCGTCGAGAATGGTCGATTGTATTATTAACGAGGTACGTTAGGAGAGTATTATGAGAAACAAATATATCTTGTAATAGAAGGAATGTTTTGAGAACGTTTATTAACATAAAAGGTAAAGCAGTAACGCGTTGAACACAACTGTGGAAAATGTAACTCTCTAGTGGTGCAGCTGCTTCCTCTCTTGTCTTGCTCAAACCGACCATTTAGCAACAAGAGGCATGTTTGCTAATGGTTGTTTGTGTGCTTGAACATCCGCCGCCCTTTCACCCTTTTCTGTTGTTTTCTTTTTTTTTAATATTTCGCTTCATTGCCGTTAGCACCCGTACAGCTTCCGGATCTCTTTAGTTCTGTCCTAGTTCTTGTTAATATACGACCTTCCTTTCCCCACCCCTCTTCACCCCTCCTCCCTCCCGTTTCCCCTGCATGCATCAATGTTGACCAAATCTTCGGCCATTGGCATGCGCAAATTCATCTAGAGCTCGTTTGAGTACATACGTTGTCGTTGGTGGATAACGTAAACAGCATGTGACTGTAAGAGGGCGCAAATTTGGAAGGGCACAATTGTTAGGACGCTGATTGAAGCGTTGAGAGAGAACATGCCCAGAGGCAGGCACACATTCGTCGTAATGGGTATGCAACTGAAGGGGCTTTAAAGCGCAAGCGAATAAGCAACGTTGCACTCCAATTTGTGCTGCTATGCAAGCGTATTGGTCGGTCGGTATCATATTTGTGCGCAATCGATCATCGTCCAACAAACACGCTTCTTCATCTTTGCCGTAATAGTGTTTTATTAACCATTTCTTAAATGCGAGGCAAATATAACCCTAACAAAGAAATGTTTTATTCTAGCATCTTTCCTTGTTATCGATCTTGTGGAGCTTGTTGCAGATAGCAAGAAAACTGTAGTATCGAGAGATCTCTGTTGTGATTACCACTTGCTCTCGGTGGGCGTTGAAGTGGTATGCGAGGCAGGTGAACTTTTGTTTATATGTGCG
The DNA here is from genome assembly GCA_000803305.1 of Toxocara canis. Taxonomy (NCBI): domain Eukaryota; kingdom Metazoa; phylum Nematoda; class Chromadorea; order Rhabditida; family Toxocaridae; genus Toxocara; species Toxocara canis. The sequence continues at coordinate 366,715 of JPKZ01001336.1, forward strand.
TTCGATGATGTCATCGCTAAAGTAAGTCGGAAGATGAATGTGCAGCGCCGAGAGTTGTGTTTCGTTTCTTCACGCATCCAGCAACACGGCACTCCACTTCTTTTATTCGCTTTGCTCTCTTACACCCATTTAGGATGCTTGAATAATAACGAAAAGACGTTTGTTTACCCTTACGACCCTTACTAAGAAATTTGCCTTACAGTTGTCCGCTCAACGGATTTGCACTGACGTTCACGCATTTGATTGTTGATAAGCGGTTGCCTATTTTTTTGACTCATTTTCATCCACCTGAATTTCGAGAAATTCTCCATTTCGTCATTTTTCGGTCAATTTTCACATGTCACTATTTTTCTCACCAAATTTTTGTTATCAGCTTTGGGCCATGGCTGCGCATGATGATCTCTTGGCAAGGATAGCCTAATTTCGGAATTATTTTGCAAAAAAAAAGAGTTTATGATGTTTCGCAAGAAGGAGAGGAGCCGAAATTTGACATATTGATGGATGTAATTCGCACTTACATGTGTACGAAATAAGAGCTTTATTGCAAGGCGTTTACCGTACAATGATATTATTACGTATCTCTTTTGCTGCCCCCACCCTACGCAACATTTCTGCGCACTGCGTAGATTCCTTTGAGCAAAAGCATTTTTTTTTCGTTTATTAATTAATAGACCTTGTATGGCTGTACTTGTCCGTAATCACTGATGAAGTACTTTCGAGTATTTTATTCCCATCTAATGATATCGAAGAGGGCAACTTTGCGTTGAAAAGTTCAACGATGCAAAGGGTATTTTCCTTTGAAAATTAGAATCGGCTCGTGCAGGGAATCGTTTCCAACAGGAATTCGTGAAATTTTAAGAACTATTGTCGCTTCTAAGCGAAATTTGTTGAGAGTTGAAGCGGTATGATGCAACTCATATCATATTCAAAACGATCGCGTTATTCGATATGATTAGTCGGCTCGTTAAGAAACAATACATTTCGGCGTGACCGCTGCAATTTATTTTATCGTCACTATGCTGTTGTTTTGTAATGTGTTAGAAGAGGTTTTTTTTTTCGCATAGAACGTTCTCAGTGACACACACGTATGGTTTGCGTCAGTGTAGCGCGATGAGCTTGGGTAGACTTGTTACCTTCTGGGTAAGAGTCAACCGAGCAACGAAACTGCTTCACTGAGTATATGATACGTTATGTTGTACTGTATTATGCATTTTATGTCTTTTTTGCTTTGGTTTATTAAGTTTGCTCTATTTTATGTTAGATATAGGTTTGTTTCACTGAAGCGTTTTTGAAAATAGGATCGCTTATCTTACAGTTCCAATTTTCGGAGTGATGACGAACAATTTCGAGAAAGCTTAAAGCAGTTTATTGATACATGCAACTATGATATGACGCTATGAACAAATACTATTACTGCTGTTGCGAGGAAGCCTTTTGTTTTGCTTTCTGAACAGTACTCTGAAATGACTGTTTGTATGCCATCTTAATTGTTATGCTCGTCGAGAATGGTCGATTGTATTATTAACGAGGTACGTTAGGAGAGTATTATGAGAAACAAATATATCTTGTAATAGAAGGAATGTTTTGAGAACGTTTATTAACATAAAAGGTAAAGCAGTAACGCGTTGAACACAACTGTGGAAAATGTAACTCTCTAGTGGTGCAGCTGCTTCCTCTCTTGTCTTGCTCAAACCGACCATTTAGCAACAAGAGGCATGTTTGCTAATGGTTGTTTGTGTGCTTGAACATCCGCCGCCCTTCCTTGCCTACCCTTCCCCATCGCCCTCCACCCCTAAATTTACCATGCTTTTCCTTTCCCAGCTGGTTTTGACTGGAAGTAACGCAGTTAAATGACGGGGAAGACTGCTGAAAGACGCATCAAGGGCTTTTTTTGGCAGTCTTTCTCTTGCAGTCGAAAGCGACATCTATGGAATGACGGATAGAGAGACTATTTGAGAACGAAAACCAAAGCCTCGAGAGGACGCTGAACATTTGCAAAAAAAAAAAAGAAAATCAACTTCACACTACAGCCAACAAACTACAGCAGCGCTATTCTCTTTTCTTTTCTCACACTTGCATTACTGCATACTACAGTCATTGAATACAAATTCCACCTGTATGACTGAAGTGCTTTCTCCGCTATTAAGTATGAGGAGCTAGGGTTTTCGTTCTAATATGTCGAATTGAGGAAGGGAGGGGGGGGGGGGGGGGGAAGGGAAGGGAT
>JPKZ01001336.1:368953-391377 GCA_000803305.1 Toxocara canis
TTGAAAATTAGAATCGGCTCGTGCAGGGAATCGTTTCCAACAGGAATTCGTGAAATTTTAAGAACTATTGTCGCTTCTAAGCGAAATTTGTTGAGAGTTGAAGCGGTATGATGCAACTCATAAAGGCTTCAAAACGATCGCGTTATTCGATATGATTAGTCGGCTCGTTAAGAAACAATACATTTCGGCGTGACCGCTGCAATTTATCACTGTGTCACTATGCTGTTGTTTTGTAATGTGTTAGAAGAGGTTTTTTTTTTCGCATAGAACGTTCTCAGTGACACACACGTATGGTTTGCGTCAGTGTAGCGCGATGAGCTTGGGTAGACTTGTTACCTTCTGGGTAAGAGTCAACCGAGCAACGAAACTGCTTCACTGAGTATATGATACGTTATGTTGTACTGTATTATGCATTTTATGTCTTTTTTGCTTTGGTTTATTAAGTTTGCTCTATTTTATGTTAGATATAGGTTTGTTTCACTGAAGCGTTTTTGGGAATAGGATCGCTTATCTTACAGTTCCAATTTTCGGAGTGATGACGAACAATTTCGAGAAAGCTTAAAGCAGTTTATTGATACATGCAACTATGATATGACGCTATGAACAAATACTATTACTGCTGTTGCGAGGAAGCCTTTTGTTTTGCTTTCTGAACAGTACTCTGAAATGACTGTTTGTATGCCATCTTAATTGTTATGCTCGTCGAGAATGGTCGATTGTATTATTAACGAGGTACGTTAGGAGAGTATTATGAGAAACAAATATATCTTGTAATAGAAGGAATGTTTTGAGAACGTTTATTAACATAAAAGGTAAAGCAGTAACGCGTTGAACACAACTGTGGAAAATGTAACTCTCTAGTGGTGCAGCTGCTTCCTCTCTTGTCTTGCTCAAACCGACCATTTAGCAACAAGAGGCATGTTTGCTAATGGTTGTTTGTGTGCTTGAACATCCGCCGCCCTTCCTTGCCTACCCTTCCCCATCGCCCCCCACCCCTAAATTTACCATGCTTTTCCTTTCCCAGCTGGTTTTGACTGGAAGTAACGCAGTTAAATGACGGGGAAGACTGCTGAAAGACGCATCAAGGGCTTTTTTTGGCAGTCTTTCTCTTGCAGTCGAAAGCGACATCTATGGAATGACGGATAGAGAGACTATTTGAGAACGAAAACCAAAGCCTCGAGAGGACGCTGAACATTTGCAAAAAAAAAAAGAAAATCAACTTCACACTACAGCCAACAAACTACAGCAGCGCTATTCTCTTTTCTTTTCTCACACTTGCATTACTGCATACTACAGTCATTGAATACAAATTCCACCTGTATGACTGAAGTGCTTTCTCCGCTATTAAGTATGAGGAGCTAGGGTTTTCGTTCTAATATGTCGAATTGAGGAAGGGAGAAATGACAGTTACCAGCGAGGAGGAAATAAAGAAGTGAACTGCGTTGTTGTCGTCAGAAGCAGTGCGTTGTCGTCAGAAGCAGTGCGTTGTCGTCAGAAGCCAATAGCGTCGGCTACGAACAGAGCTCCGCTAAACTTTCAACAGACTGCAGTTGCCTGACTTAGAAGCAGCAGACGTGCAAATTTTGCCTCATGTTTTGAGGAGAGTAGTTTGTTTTTCATTGCTTTTTTCTACGTACTAAAAGCACCGAACAAAAGCAAAAGATTTTAGCTGTTATTCTTGGAGTGGCAACCAGCATCGTTACTTTAACTTCTTTCTCATATTCATTTAATCAGAGTTGAAATGAGGGCCTATAGAGTTTCTGAAATCAAATGGTATAAGCAGTATACTCGTTAGCGGTAAAAGCTACGTATCTCTGTATGGCTGTGCACGTCTCTATACATAGTGAAGGCTGTAAAATGTACTTAGAGGGTGAAAAAGAAGCAGCAGTTTATGCCGATGTTAACTACTTTACTGTTTTTTTAAAATTTTTGCCCTAGCTTCGCGCATGCGTGATTTCTGCAACATAAATCTCTGTTGGAGAGAATGCGATCGATATGAAGTTGCCGCCGGTAAGGAGAGCACGCTACACTCAATGAGCGTTTGGGGGGGTTGAAGCTGACAGTTGCTGGGTGCTGTTCGATTTTCAAGAGTTCATTGCTGTTGGCTGTGTTCACAAGCGAAAGCATACTAGTACAGCGCAACTGAGTGTAATACCATCTGGCATATATACTCCTACTTGTCATAAATCCTCTATGCTTTCACCCCGTTCTTCCTCAGCTATTTATTTTGGATGTTACGAATAGGTTTTTTTTTCCCACCATACAGCCGTTCTTCATTCATTTCAGTTTGTACTCTTTCCTTTTCTTGCATCTTTTTCTATTTGTGCTTTGAAATGTTGTTGGCGTATCTATCATTTGGTTATTTCACTTCATTGAGTCGAGTTCGTGCGATCGACTAGAAACAGTAGGAATAGAAACTCCTATGAATATTCGTTCTACAGTGGCGAAAAATTCGTTTTAAGCCGATTAGATTGTACATGCCATCACATTTCGGTCTACGCAGCTTTTAAACGTTTTACATAATTAGCATTGATGCATTTGCTGACATTTTTGCATTAAACGCTTCAGACAGTTTTTTCGTTATTGCGGCTAAGGCTCATTTTTGTAAGTGGCTGTTACTTTCATCACAGAGTCAGTTTTCATATGGGCGAGGTTATCTTTTATCGATACTCGCTATATTAAAGTTCTTATGATGGGGTGGCAGGCGGCATTATTCGTTGTTAGCCTTCGGTTCATATGTATGTTGTGTCAAGGTACAGTGGTCGTTCGTCTACGCTAGGTGTACCGCATCTCTACTCATTGTCCCACCATACAGCCGTTCTTCATTCATTTCAGTTTGTACTCTTTCCTTTTCTTGCATCTTTTTCTATTTGTGCTTTGAAATGTTGTTGGCGTATCTATCATTTGGTTATTTCACTTCATTGAGTCGAGTTCGTGCGATCGACTAGAAACAGTAGGAATAGAAACTCCTATGAATATTCGTTCTACAGTGGCGAAAAATTCGTTTTAAGCCGATTAGATTGTACATGCCATCACATTTCGGTCTACGCAGCTTTTAAACGTTTTACATAATTAGCATTGATGCATTTGCTGACATTTTTGCATTAAACGCTTCAGACAGTTTTTTCGTTATTGCGGCTAAGGCTCATTTTTGTAAGTGGCTGTTACTTTCATCACAGAGTCAGTTTTCATATGGGCGAGGTTATCTTTTATCGATACTCGCTATATTAAAGTTCTTATGATGGGGTGGCAGGCGGCATTATTCGTTGTTAGCCTTCGGTTCATATGTATGTTGTGTCAAGGTACAGTGGTCGTTCGTCTACGCTAGGTGTACCGCATCTCTACTCATTGCTAAACGAAAAGAAATGAAATGCTTGGTGATTGTGATACTGAACGTTTGAATGGGTATTGTGTTGTTGCACTTGCGAGACATATCTGCATTCACTTCTTGAGACGCTATTCCATCTTATTCCTCTTAAGCATCGTTAATTGCACGCATCGTCTCGATGTTCGCTTTTTCAGATTGATTTTGAATAAGCGACTTTGGTTGCATCTCGTTGGCAGGCGGCTGTTAGTTCAGTTTGGCCACTAGCGTACATTCTCACGAACGCTTTATCACTTTCCTTTAAAATTTCTTCGGATGCATGATACGTATGCCAAGAAGGTTTTAGATTTTTTCAATTTCTCGTTCATCTCATTCTGCCGTGATTTTTCACTTTGAAATCGATTTTGGTTGTCTTCTCGAATTACTTACTGCTCTATATTTCCGTAACATTTATTTAATATCCTAATTTGATATACAACAAATGCATTTTGGTTAACCTCATATTTTCAAGAAATTTAGTAAAATACCTACATCCTTTTAAAATTGTGATGCGTTCATTCGTCATGATCGTCTCCCAGAAGCATTTTTAAGCGAAAGTGCACACTTAACGTGCATCTTACCATCTGCTCATTTCGAAGGAGGCGATCGCTTTCCTCTTTGCAGTTAACTGCGAAGCGGTCGATGATTCTGTGAATGGCATTTCTTGCCATCGCCTGGCTCTCCAATGCTCCTTAATGGCCTTCTTTTCCGATTTCCAATCAGCACACTTCGTTCATGTACCTCCGATAATTCACCAACCATTTTCACGTATGCTTCCAAATATAGCTTGTAGAAGGTGCGCCTCAGTAAATACTGTTCTGCTTTAGACTCTCATTATAAAGATGAGACGTAGGCGCGCTCCGCAACGTTGACTGCTTGATGAGAAAAAAAGCGGCACCATGAGTCGGAAATTCGCTGTTAATCCGATGTTTGGAACACAAGCTAAAGAGTGTTTCGTAACCTTCATCAGATTTCGAAACACAAAAACGCCGTGAACCTCATCATTTCATTGTAGAGGTTATACGCTTAGTTGGGTTAGGCAGGGTGGGTTTCTTGTAAGTGAGTGGGTTTTTGCTATAGAAACCGAGTCTGAAAGGGCATTTGGGGGAGGTCACTGTTCTGTCTATGTGTGATCACCGCGGTGTGGCGGTTGCACGTTGTTGGTTGATTTGATGCAACATATTAACCATTCAGCTATATTATCTGCTTTGATGAGGTCTTCTTCTCAGTTGTGGAGTAGTTCTCATCTCACACTACCCAAGGTTGAATCTGACAATATTAACTTCAAAACCATCATATTAGAGGGCACTCAGAGACGTTAATTGATCCAGTCGCCTGAATTACCGTCGTGAATTCTCTCTCTTGGTCCATCACTCTCCTGAATTTCTCATAGTACTGGTTTCTTGAATTTCGTTTCTTGAGCTGCCGAATCCTGGAGTTTCTTAAAGCTTTACATCGCACCGGTCAACGGTTCGCAAATTTTCTCATTTCGTGATTGTTAATGTGATTGCTGATTCGTACTATGCAAAACGCACCTTTTTAGGCACGGTGAGCTGCTTGGAGGCTGCGTGGTTAGAAGGCTTAATAGGTGGGGAGCCGCAAGCCTAGATAGGTGTTGAATAGCACAAGTGAGCACAAGGCTGATAGTGCAGCGTGTTTGTGCTCATGCTATAGGATATCGCTTTAAACAACCAGCCGAGCGCATATGCAGTTGCAGGGCCAGTGAAAAAATTGCTGAAAACAATAGATGCGAACGTGTCGTCTTGGCCGTCACCTTGAAGAAAGAGTTGCCACACAGCAACGATTGCTAACTGTGCTGTCCATCATGCGATTGCGTTTGTTACTTCCCATGCCATTTCAATTTGTATGAGTCGCCGTCATCTCCATGGCTAATAGAGCCAGTTTTCCCTATCCTTTGAAAGCTTTTGCTGTTTCACTAACCCCTCTCCTTTCCCAACACATTGCTCATTCGCTGAAAACAGTTTTTGCTAACTCTGATCAATGCTCACGCTGATGTGAGTTGTATTACCTGCAGCTCGGCGTTGTACGAATAGTGCATACAGAAGCTGCCACGTTGCAGAAGAAATCTAAACGATTTACGTTCACTGACATGCCTTACGATGATCTTCGCGTTATTGCTATAAAAACTCGTGAACCCTTCCTACATAAGTTGTATTCAGCAGTTATTACACGTGATTGAGCTAATTCTCGTCTGCCATCCACCATTCGTGACGATGGCTGACTACCCGCAGTGCAGGCAGCAATTGTGCTATTCTCTTGTCTCGATTCATCCCAACGTTCCCAACCCTCCTCCATCTCCAGCAACTATCTCAATCGATCCTCGTCGAATTTCTTGTGCTCTGGTTTGCGCAATAAGGAAAAGGCTCAGTGACCCTGCTTTTTTCATTGACCGTTACAAGATAAAATTAGTTGTCTTTATAATTATCTTTATACTGAGTGACCGCACAACTTGCAGTCGATGTGACATTGTAGCCATACCTATAATCAACGACATTCACTCATTTCTCGTAAAGTTCGATGTCTCTTCATCCGCCTTCGACCTCTCTATTCATGTGTCTGTCAATCCCCTCTTGAGCTTGTACGGGGAAACGAGTTGCTGGTTGAGTATCTCGATTCGGCTTTTAAACTAAACCATGAACCTTTTATGGAGGATTTTAGTTGTCCAGTTATTGAGTGAAGCAACCTCTCGCTCACTTCTGTCGGTAACCACCAAGATTTTATACACCAGATAATTGAGAGTAACCTTATTCAACGAGCCTCTGAATGTAGTAGATAAATGCAAAAAATAATGCTGCGTTGGATGTAATGTCGAGTTTTAACTCAACAGTTTCGAACTGCCGCAGTGAATAACCATTTTGCATATCGAATCAGTGCGGTTTTCTTTGACTTGTTAAAGCGCCTCGTTTAGATATCCTATTTAGATATACAAAATAGGATATCGTTTAAGAAATGCGGCAGTCATCTCAAGGGCGGCTATTCGACGGCCAACGAGTAGATAGCCTCAATAAGTCGGTGCAATTTGTTCTGGATTTACCGCTTTGTTAGAGACTGCTGTAATGCTTTTGTGAACACCTAGCAGTGGTCCCAAGTACGATTCCTTACAGTTCTGTTGACACCATAGGCTTTATCCAAACAGAATCGTCAACGTCGCTACTGCCATTAGGTGTTGTTGGAGACGAAGAAGTTTGATCAGGTCGAAATTATTCCAAAGGTTCAACCTAAATTTCAGAAGAGTTATATTTCGTTTCAACATCCATTATGTAATTTATTTGGCTAAGCATGTTAATTTTAAAAAATTCTTCCGATATGCTAACGGGAGGCTTGACTGAGGTTGCAAAATCGAACGCTTATTCGGCGATAGGGTAGCGTGGTAAATGATGACAGTGGTTGCGTACATGTTTTTGAGCACTTTTTCATGTTAGTTTACATTGCTGATAACCGTGCGCATGCAGCCATACGGCAAGCTTTTCTTGATTCATTTCTAGATCATTGCTGCTCATGTCACTCAACAACTTAAAACTTTTTCTGCTATAGCAACACCTTACCTTTTCTGATCGAATTCCGTACGTCATACTTAAAAAAACATCTCAAACTTTCAGTACTTTCAGCTTCACTTTTTCGTTTATTCTAACGATTGCTCATTCACAGCTTACTTTCCATGTGGTAGCACGGGATCATTCGATCCATTCATAAAAAAGGGATCCAAAATGAAGCCGCAAAATTACTTCCATATCGCTATGCTGCTCGGCTTTGAGGTGAGGCACAGACTTGTTTCTTCTCCACTCAATGGAAGCTTAGTATCACTCGTTTATTCTCTTCATTTCAACATGACTTCGCCAGCATTAAATGCAATACAGCTGTTTTGTGGCCTCGTTTCGACGTTAAGAAGACGTTGGATTACATTTCGTTGCCGAAGCTGTTCGTTTGCTAAAGTGCTGCTACATTGGATGCTCTCTTTCGCGTTCACTTTGCCATTTCCTTTACGTTAATACGTTTTGATGATTTCCGAAATGAGAAGCTAATTGCAAACGGTCTTTACCGAACGCTTACAGACATTTTCCTTTACCCGTGAAGCGTGGGCAGACTGTTGCGCAGCCGCTTCGCTTGCAGTCGAGTTGGGGTGGGGTAGGGGACATGGATGCGGCCGCATTTAACCCAGACTCGACGGTAACGCATGGTATATTGTTGATATAATTGGACTACTGGACATTGATTGGACATTGATATTTGGACATTGATAAATGAGTCCGTAGAGACCGATGTTAATGCTGCACATGATGCGATTTTAGAAATTGGAAGCTATGATGGTTGCATTAGTTCGGATGACTGGGAGCCAATGCCTTGTCGCTATTGTAATTGAATGAAAGGCACCGCATCGTCTCTCAAAGTAAAACAGTTCAGGTCAGTACGGAAGAAGGAGAATTTGGGCTACTTTTGGAAGTGGAAAATGTCTTCATGTGAGTCGCACTGAATTCGAAGTGGAGAAATATAATTTTTATGGGTCATAAACCACCGTATGAACACATCCAATGCTCATGAAGTTCCATACATTCGCATTTAAGGCCTTCTTTACTTTTCGAGATAGAATGAACGTTAATGGTTTAACACAAATCCTGAAGCGTTTATGCGAGAAGGTAGGCTAATAGTCGCATTGCAAATTCGACGTGAACGGAGAAGCATGGGAGAGCGCTGGCTTGATGAGGAAAAATCGATCGCGCTTTCGAGAGGGGACACGCTCATCGATGCGGCACTCCACTGCTCCTAACGGCACTTGTTACAGCCGTTTTCTGGAGTGTATGTGCTGTTCGCGCAACACATGAAGCTCGGAGAATCTACCGAGGTCGACTTCGAGCAGAACTCGTTGTCTTTGGTACGCTAAATGGCAATTCCTGAAATTAGAAAGCTCAGCATATGGTGGCAAGCTGTCGGCGATGTTCTTTCAAATCATACTAGCACTTCATTGCTCTTCCCGTGCTGGAAAACGTGATGTATCGCCAAAGGTACGATGGGCTTTGCAAATGGCCGAAATGTCGTGTAAATATATGCCCGTAAGCTGCGCGATTTCAAAAGAATGGATAACAAAACGGATGTGGACAGTGTTGCTTATAGGGTGAGGGGAGGGATGGAAAGGGAAGCTAGAAGCTTAATTGGTAATACAGAGAATCGGCAGTTTGCAGTTAGTGAGATCTGTGATAACGAAAACCGCTGGCAAGAGGATCTGGTTGGTATTACAAGTCAGGATGGAGGGTGAAGGGTTTTCGATCGTCGTCTAACGTTATCACAGCACCTCGTTATGAAGTGCTCACGCAGGAATGCAATTAAAGCCGATGCGATGCACATAATCGTTGTGCTTCCATGCAACATAACCGATAGCAGCGGTGCTTCATCTACGCATGACTGTTGGCTTCATTTGGCTTAGTTAGATATTTACATTTTTGGGTACGCTCTTGCAGCTGCGAAGGAGTGATGAATCTCTGCCAACAGGCATGTGAGGAGGAGAGTCGAGAGCGATTTAAATTGAACTGTTTAGTATTTGAATGTAGGTGTGGAATGTTTAATGCGAATTACGATAAAGTGTAAATAATTAGAAAACGATGCCACTGTTGCACTAAACGCGCTAATTTATTCTAGCTGGTACGCCATCGGGTATTGTCATGTTCCGGCTTTTATGTGACTTGCTTTGTTTGCTGACTTTTTGAAACATTTGAGACGGCGATATTCTTTTCGTTGGTTTGCTCTTGAGCGGATTTCCATATTGCACACACCGCTGCTATTATCTAAAGCAGTGCTCAAATTACATAAATCGCTGATGGATGATGCTGCGTTTGGAAGGTCTTATGTGGAATGATGTTCCGCATTCCGCTTGGCTGTGTTTTCTCTTATTGTCGTTCACCCCCCCCCCCCCCCCCCCAAAAAAACCCACCGTCCTTGGCAGCGACGGGTTCGGAGGTGCAAACGAAAACATCGCCGCTGTACAAGTCGCTCCCCCCGCCAGTACGGATAAGACGGCGTATTTATACTTCATGTTCAACTATCTAACATAAAAAGACAGCTTATTTTTGTAGCAAATGCTTTTACTATAAAGACGCTTCCCGCGCTCCCCCCCCCCCCCCCCCAGAAAAAAAGTGCCTAGGCGTTACTTTCAGTGTTAGTCGATACAAATTTTTAATCTGCATCAAATTTGAGCATTTTTTGTCCCCTGACAACCTTTGAAGCTTTAAACTTTTGTATCACTCGGGGTTACTAGGGGAGAGAGGAGTGGAGTGCTCATGTATGATCCGCACTTAGATGACCAGAAGAGGATAGCAGTCAGTCATTCATTCATTTCAATTTCCCGTGAGGTCGTTATGTAAAGAACGCTACCACAAAATTCGTTATAAAGACATCTTCGTTGATGTTCGGTTTGCTTTTGCTGTCATGCATGCACCACGCAGAAATTTTCATTTTTGAAAAAAAAAATTCAAAAATTTTTTGCACCAACCGCACCAAGCGAACTTTTGCGGTGGATTTCGTCCGAATGCTTAACGCAGTCCTCTCTCATGTCCGTCAAACAGCAGGCAGATTCACTTCTGATAAACCGTTTATGTTTAGACGTTATCAAAAGCGCCTACCAGAAAGCACATGGCGTGCCATCCTGTGGACACAAACCGAATCTCATGATTGCCTTAAACATGGCGAATATAATCGACTATAGAACTTCGCCTTATGCGGCATTGCTGTTAGAGTGGGACGGGAGTAGTTCGAACTGTTCATAAATCAGCTTAGCTGTGATTTTGAGAGCCAAACGAATAAACGAAATCATAATCCGTTTTTCAGCCCAAAACGATAAGCAGCATGTGAATGTTTAGTGCTATATTTGTTCTAAGCTGTCCTTGTGTTGACGACAGTCGTTTCTATCGTTTCGTTTTACTCCCATCGACTGACAGCAAAATGACACCACAGAGGTATATTTGTTGTGATCATGGTTCGGTTATCAACATTAGTGCCGTCGCTTGCGGTGGGTATCAATCTTGGTTCTGTTATCAATTTATAGTCCCGTTTACCTGTTTGCTCGTTGAACGGATGCGGTCTTTCCGAGAGTGTAGCAATGAGTTTATATGTGCGCTAACGGTATTCTGCGAAAATTACAGATGCACTAAATGTCTTGCACACAAAGAGTAAATAGGTGATCTCAGAGCGTCTTGTAAGACAGTAATGCTGCGCTAGTAACGGTGCAGCATTACTGTCTTACATCGTATTGCGAGTTACACCTCACACACTCTTGCCTCACATGATCAACTCCTACTCCTGTCCATACTTTTCAGCTCTGTCTAGGATTCATCAAAAACCTCGTAACGGATGTTTGCAATGCAGAGAAAGTAAAGTTTTATCTGAGCGTTTCATAGTGAATTCGTTCTCGTGATTGTGTCTGCGGAGAAATCACTTGGTTAAATACCATAAGGAAGCATGTTCAATGCGCCTTTTCGAAAAAAATAATCCGATCAGTATGCGGTGCACAAGGCGTCTATTGACCCCCTGCCCAATTCGCAAGGCGCGTAGTACTGCAATGCGCAATTCGCAAGGCGCATAGTCGAGCAACACGCAATTTTGCGTGGCGCAAATTGGTCCAGTACGAAATTCGCAAACCTTCGAGCTAGTCTAGTGGACAGTGCACAAGATTCCATACTGATCGAACACGTTGTGCACTAAGCTGTGCGTTTAGCTTAAAAAAAAAGTCTCAGGGCATTCTTTCATAATGATATCCCATTTTCCGTTTGCTTCTGCATAGGAAGCAAGCAGAAGCTGCGCATTGTTTACACCTCCTCTCCCATGAACGGGGACATTTCGGAGGATGAGGAAGGCGTGTTTCCAGTGTATGCTGCTGCTTTTATGTCAAATATCACGCCATCTTTTGTTGAGCATACAATTCGTCTGTCTTTTGCGAATCATATTGCCGAGAACTATTGAAAATAGTTGAGAATGGGACGCTATTACCAAAAAGTGAGTTTTTTCATTGGTTGATGGGATTGGTTTGATTGTCATGGCGGCGTTGATTAGAAGTTGTTACGTTTTTGCGCCACTTATGAACTCTTCTACTCTCGACCACTTTGCCGACCTTCAACTGAACTCTTGTCGGCATTTTTTAAACCGTATTTGTGGCACAAACGAAACCTCATTCGAAATGCTACTACGTCTGAAGATTTTAAAGGTCATCGATGTAGGGACTCTCTTGCATTGCTGTGAAATTTAGCTATGAGCGTTTAGTTCTTACGCAACATTTTTCTCTTCACCCATCGCCTTTATATTGTACACGGCGTTAAATCGGGCAGAGAAATTTTGTGCAGCGTGTGAATGGGTAATAAGTCGTCATAATTAAAACAAACGGCTTCTTAGAGTGCAACTTTGACTATTACCTTCTCACATTATCACCTCGTTCAGGCTGTGCCTCAGCGAGAGATCTCGCCAACATTCTTCCCCATCGATGCTTTAACTTTTCCTGTTTACGTATTTCTTTTTCCGTACATATATCTTGGAAAGATGATAATCTTATAAGTAAGTTTATGTAATTGTGCTGTGCGTATGTGTGTGTGTGTGTGGTTTCGATCTTTGTTTGCAGTAGTTTTAACTGAAGGGAAACACAGTGAAGCAATTTAACAGGTAATACTCACTGAGTAAAGGTCCTCCTTTGTGAGTTTTGCAAAACTTTTTTTTCTTTATTCGGCTTGTGAATCATGGATCGGATGAAATTTCAAAGGAATTCCATGAACTTCACGGGAAAATCTCTGCTCATTTTCTTTCTATTGCAGCCATAAATATGTGGCATTGTAGCACTTTTGGGCATTAATGGTTTTTTGTCTTTGTTAGAAGCCCGCATAAATTTGTTTTTATTCTCTCTTCTACGAGCTCACAATTTTCGAGGGAAAATGAACATCGGAAAAAGACCGTATGCAAGAGAGGTTTTGATTTTTACAATTCCTCTATGTTGTTCGGACAGCCGAAAATCAAGTGCTTGCCTTTTTCTCGACTGACACCTATTTTAAGGCATATGGTATTTAGCGAGATTTCGTTTTCTCTTTTATTCTTATAGTATAGGCAAGGAGGTTTGGCAGAAACATGTTTTTCTTATGAACTTCCTTTATACGCCACTTAAGCTTCTCCCATCACCCTCTGCATCTCCTTCCCCGTCATTCAACCTCTTCCCTCTACCCTCTGCATCCCCTTCCCCGTCATTCAACCTCCTCCCTTGACTCTCTGCATCCCCTTCCCCGTCATTCTGCTTGATTTCTTGAAAAGTGCTTTTTTTTTGCAGTAGTTGCACAGTTCTGTCTCGCACTCTGTTTCTGTGCTGTCTTCTCTCCGTTTGCTCTTATACTCAGTTCGGAGTGTAATGTGGCTGTTGTAAAAAAAAAAAAAGCAAAAAGCGAGCAGATAGATAGTGGCCGTGTTATATGAGATAAATGGTCTCGTTTATTTCACTCTAAAATTTGTGTTCGTTTAGAGATTACGTAGGCAGTTAATGTGGTTGCCATCTCATATGAGCAGCAACTCCAACGCAGTGAATCATCACACTAGTTAAGTAGCGGGCCCACTCTTGTTGACTGTTTGTAAATCGACTTACGGAAGTGCAATGCTGCATTAGATTTTGTTATTTGAACTTGAGCATTACGTGAGAGGCCATCTTCGAACGAAGTTCACTATTTCTCGACAATCCAATCATTGTTTGTTAGCCGTCGTCATGGGATACGTTGCAACAGCATTTACATCATTTCATGTCTTTGTTGATCACCTGATCACCCGGATACATATTTCTGATAAGGTTATTGATTAGGCGCTGATCACCTGATAAGGTTGTCGATTAGGCGGTGAACAGCGTTCTGTATTATAATTCTGTACAGTGTAGTCAGTGCAGGCGTACCTATGTTATGAGAAAAATACTATGGCGCAATTTTGCGACTTTTTTTAAGCGCACCTCTCCGCTCATTCGACTATTTATTTGATAGGTAGGTATCCGTTGACTTCATGTATGTGCTTATGCATATATGTGCACCTAATCGACCCATAATTTCAACTTACCGTGGCACTTCAGCTAGAGCTGTCAGTTGTGGTAGAACATTGTTCCCTGTAGTGGCTACTACTCAACTGCATATTAGCTACGTCAAACCCGAAGAAAAGTTATGGACGTCTTAAGGTGCTGGAAAATTTGTATGTATATGGCGGTCAATCGAGTTTCAAAAAAAACAGATCCTTAATAAAAGATTTGTACGAGCGGTCGAATCGCGTAAAATATGAATGTGTCTTCTGATCATTTTTTTTTGGCAGTTAACGAATACCGCTAATTTGGTGGGCGGAATAGTCAAAGCTCTCCGCAGACGCATTCTTATTTATCCTTCAACTTTTAAGGTGCTTGATAATTCAGTTGTTCAATAATAAAGTAGTATAATTTAACCATTTTTGGTTTTGGTTATTATTCCTTGCTTTTAAACATTTACGTTTAAACGTTTACAGAGAGGGCCGTAGTTGGACACATGCATATTGCACATGTGTTGTAAGATGGAACACTATACGAAACATCCGATTGCAGGTCACTTCTAAATGATTTGTTCGAGATTAAGTGTCGGTAAATACCGAGCGAGGGATGCTCTAGCAAAATGAACCCTTTAAAAGCGGTTGGGAAGCGAGGAGGTAACAGATTGGGGACAGAAGGACGGTCCGTATCATATGTGGGTGGCCATCGCTTTTGCGTCCACTCCTCCTCCCCCCCCCCCCCCCCCCTTCCAAACCATTCATGGCCATTCCGGATCAAATTTTCCGGCCACGATTTGTGAGCCAGAAAACCTTAAATCGTGCAAGAAAAACTTACAAAAGTTGGCTTCGATTAGTTCAGGAATGTTAAAATTCCGAAATTCACACGCTTTTAAATAATGTTGGGGATTTTCCAAAACTTGCATTTCTTTCTTGCGTTTTAGAGAAACTTCTCTCTTATCAAAAGTGGAAGTGTCCCTCGTAGGGGGTGAAAGGGGGTCATCCGTATTCAACTCAGTACAATGGAAATTGGTGAGGTTAAGTTGTAGATGATGGCGAGTTCAAGACATTGAAACCTTCGCAGTCGAAATCTTGACCTTCCGCGATTCGGTGCTCTCTTGAAGGAAGGAACCTACTTCAAATCTGGCAGTACTTTCGTCGTCGAATGTTTGGCGATTGTGTTGGCTTGCCATAAAAAATTGCGAAGGCGTTTCGGTTCAAGTGTAAAAGTCCCTCGCATCCCGCTGCGTTTCCTTTCTTGTCTTAGCGCACAGCGCTCAACTCCGTAATTTAGAAGCAATGATAATTTTTAAGAGGGTGGAAGGGGTGGCGGGCGGGTAGGGGAAGACTTGAACTTCCCTTCTGCATAAGTCTTGCCCTGTGTGAATTGAACACCCGCAAAAATTTAACCGCATCAACTTTTGTTGTGTTTCGACCATTTTCACACCTCAGTTGGGTATGGAAGGGATGATCCAGCAAAGCATACAGCTGTGTAGAAATTTTGAAAATAAATTTTCAAATCTCAGTCGAGATTATTTTCGAGCACATAACCGCAGTAACCTTTCCTGTGTTTGAACTATTACAAACGTACATCGGATAGGGCGGTGAAAATACGATCGCCTCAATTTTATGGGTGTTGAGCTCGCTGTCGTTCAAATCTAATTTTTGCTAAGTTTAACCGCATAGTGATCAATATTCGGTCATTAGTCGATTGCCTACTTGCCCACTGCAAAATTTGCATGCCTTCGCCTCCTTAGTCACTGCGCTAATCGCAAACGATCGTGATTCACCCAACAAATCACTCATTTCGGCATTCTTCTGTTTTTGTTTTTTGGTCGCTTCTGCGAATGGTTTTAATGACCTTCGTTACCTTCACAATAACAGCATTTTCAAGCAAGTGGAATACGTGCAAGGGACTGGTATATTTATGCGTCTCGGTGACCCCACCCACCATACCTGCCCATTTAGTAAATTATCCGCAAATGATGGAATTTTATTATAACTGATCTGACTGCACGTGTAACAAACCTTCCGCTAACGAGCAATTTTTTGTGATCAGACCAGTGGAAAATATAACGTGGTGGGTTGCGAAATCCGTGCAGTTTTTTCATTCCGCTTTAAATGAATAAGCCCGCTGGGACTTGAGAATCGGTTTGAAGTTGAAAAGAGGGTCTAGATTATACCAAATACGTGGCTTCAGTTGTTCCCACGTTGAAGCTCTCTGAACAAGCAAACAGATGCGCCTACATACGCAAAGATATAAGCTCGCCATAATGCTTTTTGCAAACACTAATTTGCCAAACCTTACAAAAACCATTTCTGCCTTTTTTTTTCTGGAAAAGCAGGTTTTATCAAAGCGCGATTTTTTCGCCGAGTATCGTAGATTTCATTTGATGCTCTTCTCATCTCATCTCCGCAGATTTCTCATGTGAACGTAATCTGCCACCCTCGATAAGCAGATTCTTGTTGTGATGACCCTCCCTCCATATATAGGAAATGTGAGGAGAGAATATAGAGGCCCAACTCTCGCATTACGGTATTTATGCACAGCAGATGGTGACATTTGTAATATTTTCACCTAAAAATTAGTTGCATGGGGGAGTGCTTTCTCGAAGAGTGTTGTTAATATCTGTGTGGGAGTGCGCCATCGGCGATACAAGCATAACGCAGTAATACGGCTGCGGACATGTGCTGTGACGTAACTCTTATGATTTTCTGTCGCTGATTGCGTGCAGTGTATCGATTCGTTATCGTCGTGTGTTTTGTGTTAATGTTCAGTAAAACGTTAGGACACGCATTGGGTTCATTTTGTTTGACGCAATCGTTTTATCTTTGTTATAGGCGTGCGAATCGCAGTGGAGATTTCTAAATGATATGAAGCTTTTTTTAAAGTTAACTGAAGTTGGCTTACAGATATGCTGACATTCTTCTTAATTAGACTCCATTGAGTGTTCGTATAATGTAAACCAATAATAACAAAGTGCATTTAATCTGACATCGAGAGCACACAGCTTACCTGTATGTTTTCCCTTCTGTGCAGTCAGCCTCACCCTACCAAATCCACATAAGAATTGAAGGCCTGACAGTACTGTTGCATCATAAAAGCGTAAATGATGTGCTTTGAACTGAGAGCAGAGCCTAGCGCCGTGCTTTTTTTGCATTAGATTGCATCGGGCAATTTTCTAACTTATTTGCATGCATATAAAGAGTTCTCATGCGTAGTGTTCTCATGCGCTGCTCTTTGATCGTTTCGCTTTCACTGTCATGGGAGAATTGCATGAGTGAACCAGTTGGTACAGACGCTCGATTTTATGCTTAAAAGTGGTAGAAGTGTGAGACTTAATCGAGATACGATTGTATTTTTTATATTGTGGAATCGATTAAACATGCTGCTCATGGCGTTATGGTATGGTGTCATATGCCAATGTGACGGTTGACAGGCAGATGGCAGATGATTGCTTTTTTGAGGGCTAGGGAAGGGATGGAGAGTGCAGTATCGCCTTGTTGGATCCGAAAAGTAACCTCTATTACTGTTTTCAGTAAACGAGCGACCTTGCATAGTCGCTGATTGTTGCTCTCGAACTCTATACAATATGTTTCGTCCAAATGTACGCGATTTTGTTGCCCGTTCAGTGAGTTGCTGCATTTATTGTTGCGCGTCGTGAAGTGCGGCTGTGTTGCGTGCTACTTTTTCGACTGTGGATAATATATAGATAAACGCTTAGGTTTTGCTTCAGACGGCCGCTTCATAATGTTCGAGTACGATCGCCTCGCGCTCGACGTCGCTGAACAGGTGGCGCAGATTCGCTCAACCGTTGCCGAGAGCTCACCGCGTCAAATACGAGATCCTGCTGTAGGTCTTCTATTATCTTATCATTTGTTCGTAAATGTGATAAAGTAATTGAGAACTTATTCATATATTCCCGGAGTCCTGGTTAGAGGGCCAAAATGGGAATTGGAATGTAACCGAACAATACACTGCACTAAAAGTCCCAACATATTGTGGTCTTCATGTACAAATCAATAAAAAAATAAAGTAAATAAGATACGTGAACCATAAAACAAGAATGGCGGCATGAACAGAACAATCGACATATTGCCGATTTCATGTACACGTTACAGAATAGTTGCAGTAAAAGGGAATACTTTTTAATAGTGATTTTGGAATGAAACAGTTGTTGAGTTCCCTTACGACGCGACTTTTTTTAAAAAAAATTTCATAGCAAAAGTGACGGAAACGCTATTTCATGTGCATATGATAGGTGTTGTAGGCGTTGGACAAATCTTCAGTGACTGTACATTTGGGGTATACTGATTGCATATGACAATGAGGAAAATGTATAACGATCGCATGCGAGGCTAGTGATCGTGGAGCGCTTATGTAAAAACTGTCTTGTAATTCTTTTAGAGGGAAATTCCCAAATTGACTTATCTTATCTTTGCAGTTCTTTGTTTTTATCAACTGCAATGTTTTTCTTCATCGATATTAACTGAAGATGATATTGCAGAGACGATGCAGCGGGAGTGGGTTTTCGCCGTCAGGCTCTGACGCGTTCGATTGTGGGGCGAGTTCAGGTTACGGCAGTCCAGGCTCGGGCGGCACCCCACTCTCAAGCCCAGCACCAAACATGCTCCTGCTGCCAACACATGTGCAGAGGGCTCTGTCAGACCGCGGCTTCTTTGATGAATGCGATAACGGCGCCTCTACGAGATCTACCCTCGCCGAGGGTGAACAGCAAAAGCTTAAGGTTATCCTTTCCCACTCTTGTCTTTTGTTCACTGAATGGGAAGGGTGAGTGAGGGAAGGTACGGTCGGAGTGTTGATGGGAACTGGAAGGGAAAACAGCGGGTAAAGTGGAGGGAGGGACAGTAGGAGAACTTAAACTCCACAAAAGAATGCAAGTACGGATATTTTGGTGTTTTTGAGACTCTGGACAAAACTCGTAAATATTGCGCTCTACGAAGCTCGAGTAAAAATGGTTGCTATCAAAATTTCGTATATCATTTGCCTTCGTAACGGAATTCACAATTCACACACCTCAAACGTGATGGGTGATTCTAAAAAGCACTACATTTCAACGATCTATGATCGACGGGTGCCAAAGGTGCGACTGTTTGGTTGACCACGTTTCCTACCCAGATTTAGCCAAAGGTTTTAAGGGTAGGGAAAGAGGGCGGGAAGGATGGAGAGCAGCTTTGCCGTTCTGCGGTGAACAACATAAGCGTGGGAATTTCTTTAAATTTTGATTAATTGTGACATTATTCGTCAGTTTCAGTTTTTGTTTCACATTAGTCTCCTCAGGATTTGCTGTTTCTGTTCATTTGTATTCTCGTCCGTGCAAGTTTGATAAAATGCGTATGCGTCTATTTACAGTATTTTGCAAATGAGAATTTTAAACTTGAAGAGTAGTCGGCGAATAAATTTTCAATGCGTCCACACCCTGGACCGTATGAGGAAAACGGTCAGCTGCCGGAGGAAGGGAGTTATACTGGAATCCCCGGCGGCACATCTAAACAGACGTGTTAATTATGATCCGGTGGTGTACGATGTTGAACTTGTTAACGCAATCCTGTCAGCTGTAATTGAGATTATTCACGTTTTGAACGCGAAACTTCTCATGTTTCTGTAGCATCGTTAGTCTGCACATTGGTATTCTTTCTGATTTTTTTATTTGTTAGTCAGAAGCTATAAGGGGTGACGTTGAGATTATTGGGTGGTTACAGTCTCCAAGTTCGGAGAACGATGAGAATATGCCGTCGCAGGCTGCCCAGGAGGACGGCTTTTCGAACGACGAGATCGCGCAGTTCACACAGCTGCTTTGCTCACCCAAGAAGGCACCACCGTCTAAGTATCAGTGTCATATCTGCTACCGAACTGGACATTACATCTCTGACTGTCCTATGGTTAGCTAATTTGTCCCTCATATCACTCTTTAATGGCATCTTTTCTTCTCGTCAGAGTTATTTTTTTCCCAATCAGTTATGAAAATTCTCATTAGCTTTTTGGGCTTTTCGCGCAATTGTTGCACTACACATTTTACATACCTAAATTCATTTATTCTACTTGGACCTTTAGCTCCATTATTCGTTTTTTTTTAATCGAACATTTTGATGTAGAATCTGAAGAGCTTCAAAATGAGGCGTCTATGGACGCCAGATTCATCCACGAAGTTTAGAAAGGTTTTGCACTGAATTGTTTGAGGCTTCTTTATGCTTGCTGCTATACAGTTTTAAATGGTTATTTATTGTTTACGAAAAACAAGTTATAAAAGCTTAAATATGCTCGCAATGCAGTGCGCATATACGTTTCTGGACAGTAGGAGAGGAGGACGAGAACTTTCATTGAAGCAACAATTTGTAAAAACAATGTCGAAGTGTTTTGTCGTCAAATGACATCATGAGTTGGCGAATGAGTGGGTGGTCGTGAAAGCAGAAGGAAAGCAGCAAACATTTTGGGGAACTAAAGATGATCACTGAAGAGAAGAGTAGGTGGTGGAGAAACAGAGTGAAAGAAATAAAGAAGCAGATCAATCACCCCCCAATTAAATCAACACTGTAAATAGAGCAAACTGATACAATACTCAGAGATAGTAGGGGCATGAACTATAAACAAGCCGTACTCACCCTAGGAAAATGATGTCCCTATGGAACAGATGATGAAATATAGTAAACCAGCATAATGGAAGTGACGATGGGATGTTTACATACTCAGTCATTTTATGGAAAAAGAGCGTGATAGAGCAAAGGACAGAACGATCGGTGGTGAGACTGGGATGTGTGCCAAATGACTGTAAATGCGAGTATGGCCAGTTTAAGAATTGGGACCCATACTGTGGAGCGCGTGCGAGTTGAAACAACTGATAGAATATGAAGAGACTAGCACGGCAGTTTCAAAAGAATTGGGACCTAAGCTTAGCAGGTCTTGATAAGCTGAAAGTAGAAAACACTAGAAAGGGATGAATTAATTGTGATGAGGTTAATTGTACGATTTTGTGAAATGAAAATGGAGTGGATGAAGTGAACAAGATGAAAATCAATGAGGTTGAGAGAAGGGAGGCCAAGAAAATGAGCCATATGTTTGTATAAAAATGTTTTTGTTTAAATTCGTTTCGTTTTTTGTTTATTTTAACCAAATGGCATTCTTCTAAAGATGAAGAAAAGCCGAGAATTAGATTGAATGGAAACAATAAAATGAACGTCAAAGTAGCATTTTGAAAACGACACACTGAACTAATTAGTTTTTTCTTTTGCTTTTCTTTTGGCGCTTCGCACGCCCAGTTGCGGCATTTTTCGTAGCCAGTGTATAGGTATGATCATCCGTTTATCAGACTGTTTGCGAGACGCGACTGATTGAAACGGCTTTAAAAATTTGAGCTTGCATCCTGTGAAATTTTCTGGTAGGTGTATTTTCATGATTTTCGGACAGTTTGACCGTGTGACCTTTTAGCGCTTCAACAGCCCATACGAAGAGTTAACGCCGTATCAGGGCAGGAAAAAATGCTATGGGGAATTCCAATGTCAACAGTGCAAAAGGAAGTGGACAAGCCAAAACTCGGTGGCCAACGAGGCACAGAGCTGCATCAAATGCCATATTCCTGTCTTCCCCCACAAGCAGGTACGTCCATTCCTCTTTGCTCATTCCTGCTGGCTGTTGAATATTCTTTCCATGCTCATTCTTGCCGTCGTTTACGGTTACCGGCCGACGTATGTTGTGGCAGCACTGGGCGTGCAGTTGTTATTACTGGTTCTTGCCAACAGAGGCATTATGCTGACAATGCAAAATTATTAGATTGTCTGAAAATGTGTAGCCTCTCCTTCGTCATCACCATTCAGAAAGCATTATTGCTTCTCGATTACACTTCAGATCTTGGGCCAGAAGGCTCTTAAATGGTAGCTGTCACTGCATCTTTTCCAAGGACACCTTTGTAGCCATTGGTTTATACTCTATTTTGGGTGCAGTAAATCACCCCTTGTGCCAGAGGTGGTTCTACTGTTCTTCCGTTTTGTTTGAGTGAACTTGGGAGCATCTTTCCGGAAGCAGCTTAGCTGCATATCGCTTCGCTTGACTCTTAAGTAGTAAATTTGCTTATTGTGAACCCTGTGCAGAATTGTCAGGGACAGTTTTTCCCGTTCACATATTTCGGCATTTATGTTACATTGCGGAAGCTGTTTTGTAGTCGTAAAAAGGTATATACCGTGAACTCTGGAGTTCGGTTATCTTTTCATGCTGCTTCCCCTCCCCCTCATCCTCCCCCTCCCTCTCCCTCTCCCTCTCCTCCTCCCCCTCCTCCTCCCCCGGCCAACGAGGCACAGAGCTGCATCAAATGCCATATTCCTGTCTTCCCCCACAAGCAGGTACGTCCATTCCTCTTTGCTCATTCCTGCTGGCTGTTGAATATTCTTTCCATGCTCATTCTTGCCGTCGTTTACGGTTACCGGCCGACGTATGTTGTGGCAGCACTGGGCGTGCAGTTGTTATTACTGGTTCTTGCCAACAGAGGCATTATGCTGACAATGCAAAATTATTACATTGTCTGAAAATGTGTAGCCTCTCCTTCGTCATCACCATTCAGAAAGCATTATTGCTTCTCGATTACACTTCAGATCTTGGGCCAGAAGGCTCTTAAATGGTAGCTGTCACTGCATCTTTTCCAAGGACACCTTTGTAGCCATTGGTTTATACTCTATTTTGGGTGCAGTAAATCACCCCTTGTGCCAGAGGTGGTTCTACTGTTCTTCCGTTTTGTTTGAGTGAACTTGGGAGCATCTTTCCGGAAGCAGCTTAGCTGCATATCGCTTCGCTTGACTCTTAAGTAGTAAATTTGCTTATTGTGAACCCTGTGCAGAATTGTCAGGGACAGTTTTTCCCGTTCACATATTTCGGCATTTATGTTACATTGCGGAAGCTGTTTTGTAGTCGTAAAAAGGTATATACCGTGAACTCTGGAGTTCGGTTATCTTTTCATGCTGCTTCCCCTCCCCCTCATCCTCCCCCTCCCTCTCCCTCTCCCTCTCCTCCTCCCCCTCCTCCTCCCCC
>JPKZ01001336.1:391404-409745 GCA_000803305.1 Toxocara canis
AGCCCCCTCCCTCTCCCTCTCCCCCTCCTCCTTCCCCACTCTTCCACCCTTGAATACGGCCTCTTCATACTCAGCTCGTTTTTTTTTTCATTCATCCTTCCTACAGGCCCCCTCTTTCAAATTCAGCGCCACCTCATATTTGGAGGGGTTCTTATCTGAGAAATAAGGCTTGTATTGACGCATTTAATCGAATTAAGCTTGTATTTTGGGAGAGCGGAGCCCCACTAATCTATCATATATATTTATTCTCGTTCTTTATTTATCTGTGGGGTGTGAGATACTGTCTGCAAAAAGCAACGCCTTTCGAAAAGACGATGGGTCGTGTTTGATAAACGTTGTCCGGTTACCATTCCACGTCTCCCGCGTTATATTCGTAGTCGGTTGCCATGAGAGGAGAACCAACTTGGTGTGGTGATACTTCTCCTATAAATTTATTAACTTCTAAGTGAAGAGAATTCCAAAGATGCCTCATCTTCTGTTTCCATAACTTCCATTGCGATTTGCACCACAGCTGCCGTCATTTTCTCTGAAAAATTTTCACACTTATTTTAACTGGTACTTTTTTTACATAAAGCGTCAATTTGATTCCAGTTATTTATTTGTTGAATTCAAATTACTACAGCGTAAATATGGGTG
Source organism: Toxocara canis (assembly GCA_000803305.1). Taxonomy (NCBI): domain Eukaryota; kingdom Metazoa; phylum Nematoda; class Chromadorea; order Rhabditida; family Toxocaridae; genus Toxocara; species Toxocara canis. Next base: position 392,041 of record JPKZ01001336.1, read on the forward strand.
CCTATTCATCAGTTTCACCAAAACGCATACGCTGGATATAGCGAGCATAAAAGACTTTCCTTCCCCATCGCTGATACTCTTCACCCACAAATGCGCATACCATGTAATAGATTCCACATCAAATGGACCTTGCAGCTAAAATGTATTGCAGCTTCCGGTGGACAAAGCAGTCGCAATGGGCCTAGTGAAGGCGCAGCGTGTGGTGCCATCCAAATTGGCACCTATCGGGCACGGTCGTCCACCGTTCAATACAAACCGACAGTAAGTTGGTGACCGATCGTTCGTCAGCCAACATCTATCCATCTGCTGACAGTACTTCCCAAGTCATAGATGCTTCCCGGCAGAGTTTAACCAATTGCTCCACCCCCATCTATCCAGCTTGCGCCGTTCTCTGACTATCTAGTCAGATCACCCCTCCTCATTCTCTAGTTTGAATGAGCGCCGCCTTGTTTGCTTTTCATTCTCATACTTGGAGAAGTTTTTATGAGCATCGCAAAAGCGTTCGGTAATCTGAGCTGTTATAAAAGAAGTGCAGGGAAAACGTGGATTGTTTGTTTGAAAGACAGGAATGGTTATTTTAAAAAAAAACGTAAGTTATTGGGAATGTTTGTGAAGCTATGCCGAAATGTTTGAATTTAAAGGGGAAGCGTCCGTCATCACTAAAGAACAGTTTAATTATAGATTTACAGACGTGTTGTTGTATTATTGGTCTTTTACAAGGCGTGTGTTTGCATATTTGTGTGATCCTCTTTGTGTGTATTTATACGCAAATTCATTCGCAGCCTTTTAAGCATATGTAGAAATGCTGAAATGGGTTCATTGTATAATAAGAGAAATTTCTGTATTTTTCGCGAAACTAACAGCTTGTCTGCGTTTTGTACATTTTTTTTTCATAATTCCAGGTTTTTTGTTGGACTCTTTACTGTCAGGATCGATTAGTGTGCATATAGCTGGTCGCTGCGCCATCGTGTCATTTCCCACCCCTTTATTACTCGCCAGTTTACATTTAATTTTTTCACTCTCCACTCCTCCTGAAATGCCGATTTCTAGTTTCTGCACTTGGATGCTTTATTCCTTTAGAAATTGCTTGGGGTCTAGTTGCTTTAAGGGGAGTATGATTGAGACAACTGTATCTGTTTCAGTGGCACGATAGCGTTTAGGTCTTCCAGGCTTCGCGCCCTTGTGCTTTCTGTAATATAAGTGTGAGATGAACTGATAGAGCTTTTTGTTGTGTTGTCTTTTCCCTTCGACCTGTCTGTTTGTATGTGCGTCACGTATTTCATAAGGGTCATTTCCCGCCCGGTTTTCTCTCCACGCGTATAGTCATCTTTTTTTCACATATGTCATTTCGCTTTGTGTTTATTATAAAACAGTAATAAAATTGTAATAAAGTCAGTTGTCTATATAAAGGTAATTGTTTTCTTTTGCGATTGCGTCTTCGATTTTGTTTTTGGGCGTTCAAAATAGATTAGATGAGTTGAACGAACGCATCAAACGTTCGCAGAACGTCCTTTGAACATCATTAGATTTTTGGCTTACCAAATGCTCATTAGTGATGTTCAATTTTGTCTACAACGGAAATGTGCTAAGATCACCAAATCAGCATCATTTTTGGGCTGAGTAGTGAAATTATCGAAATTTTGCGTATGCCACCACCGTATAATGTTCAGTTTGGGAGACGTTTCGCGTAGCAGTAACGAAAGGTCAATTTGGGTTAATTGCCCACCCTTTGGACGCGCTTACCTTTTTTTTTCTCAATTAACTGTCCGCAGTCTGTTGCGGTCGCTTTTTTGAAAAAATAGAATTTTTTTGGGTTGCGAGTCTTTTAACAGGCTGAGTGGTGGACCCTTTGTGGATTTTTTCATGCAGTGATTGCTGGGTTGAAGAGCGGGGTGAAGGGTTTTTAGATTTAGATTAACTGAAGTGAAGGCCTGGAGAATGAGTAGTCCTGGTTTGAGAGTGAGACGGGTCCCCAAATTGGTTGGGTCGCTGCTTTGAAGTGCATCGAAGCACGATTACGGTATCAGCTGTCGTTTGGCTCATGTAATATTGTGCAGGATCCGTTTCCAATTTGTTGGAATCTGAAACTGTCGAAGGTCCATCGTGAAGATTTACCGCCTACTCGACCGACATGCCCAGCGACAATCCCTCCGGAAACAACCTCGGCATGGTATATTCATTGTGACCGCGAGTAACGCTCCACAGCAACCGATGTGATAAGCGTGACGGGCACTCTTGGTGTAGGTGATGCATGTATCCAAGCTAGCATTTTGTATAAAGTGTAATTGCGGACCGAGACGAACCGTTCGCTTATGCTGCAAGCTTTGTCATAGCCAATCCAGTCTAGCTGACATCTCATCACTCTCTGTATATTCTATTCGTCTGTTCTCTTCTCGACGTATGTACATTTATACCAAATCAAGACGCTATATTTGGCACAATTTATTTCTATAAATTGTTTATGTTTGTAACGGTGTGCTTGTTCACCTCGCATCGCATCTATACACATTTGAGCTTTTTTGCGCTTTTATCGTGCACAGTACAACGCAGGGCCACTCATTTGTACCATACGAGCACCGTATACTTCTTGAAAGAACAAACGGAACGAAACCAGATTTTAAACGATGCACTGTTGTCTTACCAGTTTTACTGTTACTGAATAACTTGGCAGGGAAATGGAATATGAAATGCTAAGGATTCGCATCACATTACGATCTTTATGGCATGCATACTTAGTGCTAAAGTGGGAAGAGTTTTATGAAAGAATGCTTTTGACTTTGTTTCGTTGCATCCTCCAACTTCATCGTTTTTGTGCGAGTTTTATGTCAACCTCATCCCTCCTTGATGTAACCGAACCAACACAGAAAGCTCTCCCTTGTGAGGTAACAGTTTATCGATCTACCAGTTTTTTCTGTATGGCATCAACTTTGTAATTGGTGTTTTGAGAGCGCAACTAGCAGTAGTATGTATTGCTGGCGATAAGCTAAAACAAAACGCTTTTGCGTTACCAGATAACGTAGAGTCGATGGTTGGGTGTTTAGGTACGCTGACATGAGCAGCTCAAGTAACGAGAGATCTCAACTGATGTGTGTAAGACAAAGTAGTGTAGCAGGCAAGGTCGACCTTCGAAGGATTTGTGGGTTATCAGGTGTCAGGTGTGAGCAGGTACCATCGAGCTATCAGTCAGCATGTGCTTCCGATATACTAGATGCTAGCAGTCGTCTCATCCAGCTACAGTTGCACAAAGAACGATCTCGGCAGTAGGCCCTCTCATCGAGCTATCAGTCAGCTAGTAGATATATTTCGGTCAAATATCATCCCGTTAACTGTGCTTCCAATAGATCAGGGAAGCGCGGGTCGACTTGATGAGTGCAAAGGAGGAGAGGGTGCAAGGCATTCATTGACGTCTAGTTTATGCTTGTGTATTGAGAGCATGCGTCGTTTTGTTAGGTTACACGAGCAGGATGAGTAAAAGCGTTTGGTTTGGATGTGTGTTGTTGTTCATGAATCTTGCGGAAGTAGGTTATCGGTATAGCGAGCAGCTGAATAAAAGGAACGCAGCTTTTGTGTTTTAGCAATGGTTGTGGGCATAGAAGAGGTGTGCAATTAAGGTTGTGCAAGTTCACTTTTTCAACGGTCATTCTATTTTTAAAATCGGCTGAATGACGATGCTGTTTTCGTTGGGAAACGGTTGTAGAGAAACAGGCTTCCATATAAATGGTAATAAAGGACGATATACAGTGGTATGGCGGGCAGCAGCTCAAAGGTAGAGCTTTCCCCTCCTATGCGAAAAGACTCGGGTTGGACATCCTCCCGGCTGCTTTGCCAACGGATCGCCAGCAGGCTGACCACCAGGCGTTCCGAAATTGGTCATAGCAAACATGCCTAGGCGTGGCTGTTAGCTGCATCTGTACGCGAATCAATGAAGTTATGGCAGATGCCTTTGTATCTTTGCTGTATAGAGTAGTGCGCAATGGTAGAGAAATTGCATTGCGGAACGTTAGAGATTAATAGGATGCATTCTCATCTGAACACCATGTCCACAGCTAGCTCAACATTGGGCACCGGTTTATCCAGCAATCATGGTCTCTTTTTTAGGGGGTGTAAGTTTTGGACGTTTTGATGAGCAATCACATAGCCGTACAGCAAGTGCATTCTCTGCCATTTTATAACTGCCACAGTTACTCAGCGCTATCACAGATGAATCATCTCACCGGCAAATTTTGAAGTATTCATAACAATTCGTTTCGTTCTATATTGCTTGATTGCATTTTGGATAGTTTATCGTCTATTAGAGAAAAATCACTTTCATTGTTTCAATTTTTAAAAAAAATAAAACTCGCATTTAGTAAAGATAGTTAACTCATGCATAGTTTCGTAAAATTCAGGAGAAATGACCTCTCGATTAAAGTGACAAGTCGGAAATGGAGTCGTACCTTATTGTTTGACATTCATTTCTTTTGCATAAAATTTTCCTGGATTATATACGCAAGTGCGTCATCGTTATTACAACGTAAAGAATGCGTGCATGTTTATTAAAATAAGTCGTTTTCAAATAAAATTTACATCAGTAATTAAGTTATGCTAGCTTAGGACCGCGTTGTCTTCTACGGGCTATTGAAACTGAAAGCCAGCGATCAATGCGAGAAACATGAGCCAGATTGGTACTCAACAAAATCCGGCATGTAGTTTTTCGATGATGCCGTGTATTACTCGTCCATTAGAAGCGAACTGCTCATTCGGAAATCCTGAAGAGATCCTCATTTAGGGAAATTAACAACTTCGTCACGAAAGGAAGCTCGTGAGTACAGATGTGCATCTGATATCAACCAGTGGTAGGCACATCACGATCGCTAGCATGGGTCTCCGTATCCGTGGGGCGTATGTGTGCGTTACGATTTGTTGTTATAGCCGTTTGGGTTAGGGATGTCCTTGTGGGCGCATGCGCATATGTAAAAAGTCGTAATTCGCACAATAGATACGTGCAAATAAACACCTTCTTCAGAGGTCATCCCTGTATGTTCACCGCTATACGTAGCAACAGTGCTCACACCTCACTTCCGCTGCCCTCTCTGCAACCAAACAGACATACTACTACTGCCTATTTCATTCATCTTATAAGCCAAACTCTGCTACGGCTGCCTTTTGCTGTATATTGGTATTTTATCAACTTATTCTGTTTTGATTCAATGTGCACCTGTCACTCTGACCACTAATGTAATCTAATTTTGAGTGGCGCTTAGTCGATTTCTTGGGGTATTTTCATTTTAAATTAGGGTTGGCCTATTTTCGCATTAGGTTGGGTTGGTCTAATTTCGCATTAGGTTGGGTTGGTCTATTTTCGCATTAGGTTGGGTTGGTCTATTTTCGCATTAGGTTGGGTTGGTCTATTTTCGCATTAGGTTGGGTTGGTCTATTTTCGCATTAGGTTATTTCTGATATCCTGACAATGCTATACGCGTTGTTTATTGAAGTTTTCATACACGTTTTATATACAACTTCGAGCATTTTGACCTGGTGCACCTATAAGCGTTTATTTGCTCACCGTATAAAATGATGCAATGAGAGCGAATCATATCGATAATCTCCATGAAAACACGTCAGAATAAAAATGTACATAAAAGAATACCAACTACCACATGAGTCTATGACTAAAATCGTACATTGTTGAAGCACTTAGATAATGTGCAAAACAACAGCTATTAAGAGCACTTTAAATCTGATATAGATTAAGCTAAGAAACAAAATTTCCAACTAAAGAGCTAAGTCAAATTTAAATCTGCGATACTATAGAGGTTCGAGATCGAATATCTTCAGCCTCTTCTATAATCAGGTGTACATGGCTCCATGAACAATTTACGAAATACCATACGAGTGTAATATTCTTGCGCTTTTTAATAGTTCTTATGTCATTGATAAAGTACGGTGACCATGCTTGCGTACAGTATTCTAGTATACGACGGCAGTACACAGTATATGCTTTACGGTAATGTTCAATGCATTCGTGTTGCAATGCACGTAGAATACAGTTAGCTACCTTTAGTGCTTTCGTAGCTACTTCAGTGCAGTGTAGGTTTCGACAAATTTTAACTCCGAGATCGCGGATCCCATCATTCGCAGGTGGTGAAACTTACTCATGATGGAAATGAACGTGGAGAACTCGGCATTTCTTGTATGAAATGTCAAGTTGACATGATTTAGACCAAGCGCTGAAGGCATTCAGATCACTTTGCAAAATGTGAAAATCGATAGCGGGGTTTTGCAAACGGCGATATGTTTTTAGATCATCTGCGAACAGTTTTCAAGCGCTAGATAAATTATCAAACACATCGTATATGTACAATATGAACAACAGTGGGCCAAGCACATTTCCCTGAAGAACACAGCTGACTTGATGGCGAAAGTCGGAGAAGGAATCCCCTACCTTTACGGCGGCGAAGCCACGATTCATCAGAAAGGTTCTTAGCCAGTTTAACAGTGAACCACGAACACCGTAAACTTCTACCTTGTGCGGAAGCTTATTGTGGCAGACTACGTCGAGAAAGCCTTAGCATTGTCAATATATACTACACCAGTTTGAATTTTCTCATCAAGTGCACTAATCCAGTCACACATTAAGGTTACAATTTGGGAAATAGTTGATCGACCTGGCAATAAGCCATACTGGCCTAGGTTAATTAGATGACCTTTTTCAGGAGATGCTAAAGTAAATTCTCCTTAAGAATAATCTCCATTATCTTGCAAACTGAGGGCGTCAGACTAATCGGACTGTAGTTCTGAACACAGGTAGGATGAGTCTGCTTTAGTAAAGCGGTGATCACGTCGCTCTTCGAGGAGGAAGGGAGTGAGCAGCAGGAGGTACTTCTTTCAAAAATTAAACTCAGTGGAACAGCGATAGTGTTAGCGGTGCGTTTTATGAACTAAGAATGTATTATTCCATCAGGAGTAAGTGAGATTTTGTTGCTCAGCCTATCAATAGCGTTTCTCACAGATTCTACACTCACATTCACCGCTGACAGTCGCTGATTCGTTCTGAATGGGAATTCTGGCACAAATTTGTCGCCTTTCTTAAAGATTTGACAAAAAAGTCTCTGAACGTAATACACTTGACCTAATGGTCTACGACAGCGCACGAATTCTTATCTTTTAAAACGCTTATATCTTACCGGACGTTTAATTTTCTGTTCACGCACGTATAAAACGATTTAACGTTCCCAGAACATATCAAACGCTTCCCTTGTTTTTTTGCAAACTGTTGATAAGCCTGATGGAAATCTCTAGCATAGTTTGAAACTGCAGCTTGGCTACGTGGCTTAACGAGAAGTAAGGCAACGGCGGGTTCCTAACGTACAAGAAGCTTGCCTTACGCTTTCGATTTGCTGCAGACTGTGATGCAAATATATTCTCGGTGCTTTGAAACCTTCCCCATCAGTCATATGGATACGACGAACTGCGGCTGATGAGGTAAGGTCTTTGGCGGTCAAAACCGTTCAAGAAAGTCCTTGTTAAATATGAATGCGACACTTGCGCCTTTGTTTCATCAAAACTATTATGATTGGTTTGCTTGAGGCATACGCAGTTTAACGTCGATATTATCATTTGTAATCTTGGTGATGGGAGGATATGAGCTGTTAATGCGTTTGATCAGTGCTTTACCACCTGACGGCTGCATATTTGCAGAGTGACGCCAGCTGGGCGTACAATATTTCTTGCTATGTTTTTAGGCGTCTGTTACTGGCACAACGGCGCCCAGTTTGTCTCCTGCAAGTGTTTTCCATTCGCAGACATTGATTGCGCTTATGCTCTTATTTCGTTCCGTCCACTACAACAGTATTTTGTTTTGAAGCATCATACATTCTTCGAATTCTCGTCACTTTAGCGGATTTTTTTCAGTGTTGCATTGCTGAGGGATTGTGTTAGTTAGGTGATTCTCGTTGCATACAAGTGCTTCGCTCTACTTGTTACTACCACAGTTACGTTGTTTCATCGCTCCACTACGGAAGTGTAGCACTTTTTTTGGAATTCGTTCGAACGGCAGTCAGTTCGAGGAATTATGGACGCCTACTTCCCTCGTTATCACTGTAATCGTTGGCTGAATTATTCAACGCATTTTACAGCCTTATCGATAAAATGATATATGGAAAGCAGTCAAATTCGGCAAATAATATCTTAAAACTGTTGCTGAAATGCGAACGTTTTCGTATTAATGCCACGCCATTGTTTTATGCTTTTTTAAAATACGAACGCGGCGCGCAGTATCAATATCTGGGTTAGATGTCGACGTACCCACCCCCCTCACCCCCATCACCCCACCACTGATTACTTGCTACTCACTGGGAAGCTCATATTCGAAAACTCTTCCATGTGCATGGTTAAGTGAGGAACCGCATCAAGAAGGTTGTTTTGTATTCTGGACCGTTAGACCCGATATGTTGCAATTTGCGTTCTCGCTACCTCGTACTACACTGCTTGCCGGTACAGGATAGCGGTCTTGAATTGTGAATGGTCACTATAGCGACATTGTCGTTGCAGTTATTTCTGTCTGTATGTGGCATGTGTGTATCTGTCGGTTTCATCTGCAGGTAGTTTCAGTTCATGAACTACTGCAGCTAGATTTGCACATTTTTGGCCAGGATGAACAAGGCCGCACGCGCATTTTGAGGTAAGCGCATCAAACACCGATAGTCGCCTGAAGGCGGTTGGAATTTTACATATTGGGAAGTATTCTTCGATTGATTGATTGAGTAGTCCTTTTTTTATACGAATAAAGAAAACTACACATTGCAGTGAGGATATTATGTAGCAATGCAACACTGAAAAAAATGCACATGAATAAAGGACATATGCATTGGGCATATTTGTAGAATAGAACGGAGAGACTGGAACATGTAGAATAATAAGTAAGAAAACATGAAATCACTGAAATCTTGCATAAAACATCTGCAGTTGTCGAAAAATGAAATATTGCTTTATGATTTTCCGAATACAAATAGAAAAAGATAGTCAAAGAAGGACGAATGATTTTTGGGTCTCGCAAAAAAACAAAACAAATTTTAGCTGCCCACGGTGTGCAATAGACTAAGTCAGTTCTCAAGTCGAACGAATTAAGACCAATCCCACATATCGAAGCCCTTCATGCCTCAACTGTTTTTCATGGAAAGCTATTTTAAAGAGAAATAAAATTGTTATCAAAGCTGTAAAAGAGGCTGTTTGTGAAGTTAGTAATGCCCTTCATTTGTAACCGATGCGTTCAACGCTCACGTTCCTCAACAAACGAAAAATGCTTTTAAGCGATACCTCTGTAAACCTTTTTACGATGTTACAACAGATAATGAAGTCAAATTTCACAGTACAGCATTCCAGAGTTTCAGTACTGAAAACCTTAAATCGAGTCTAATAGTCCCGGTGAAAATGTTCCAGGAATGCGAATCACCATACCAGTAGTGTATTCTCGAAATTTTTCAACAACTTTATATTCGCAATAAGAACGGTGGGGGGGGGGGGGGGGGGGGGAAACCACATTTTTGTGTAATATTCGAAACGTCAGCAAACTTCATTCGCAAGTCGTGTTCAAGACACTCGTATCCGTAAAGCGCAGAGGCAATCGCGCCGACGAAGCAATTTTTTTGGCGGAACAACGAAAATATTGGCTGAATGCTTACGGAATTAATTGGTCTTACTGCCGGAATATGAAAAGGTGGAACACATCGGATCGTAAGGTGATGATATGCGATGAACGAATAAGGTCGCCGCACTTCATTGGAAGAACATGAAGTTGCTGAGTGGTGATACGCGTAAGGTTCGTCTGCTGGTCTGAGGTCATACTGCAGAGAAAATATTGCGGGGCGTTGTGTTCGTATTGGTGAAGGCTAATTGACGTAAACAAATGAGGTAGAAATTTTCGTTTTCAATAATGAATTATATTCAAGCATTTCAACATTTGTACTCGCAGATATACTTACTGTATAGATTCGGTTATTGATTGATCAGCGTCATCAATATGTAACTGAATCTTTAACTCACCTCTTCTTTCGCTGAGATATCGAACAAATATTTCGACAGTTTTAAACCAAGTAGGAGAAGAACCTACATAAGCCATCTTAGAACAAAAATACTGTTACTTGTGTCCGGTTTTGACAAAAGATATCTGAAGTGAACTCGTTTACTGCTTGGACGTCTGCGATAAACGGTTTCATTGTTGTATTTTTAACCGGTAAAACTTCCAGAGCCTAGCGACAAAACATTTGCGAAGGACGCCTTTTCACTTATAAAATGAGTATTGCAGTATTACTCCACTATTTGCAGCATATTTCACTCAAATCTGGCCAATAACCAGACGGAGACGTTGGGGAGGAGGAAGGAATCCCGGATTGTTCCCTTATTAAGAAAGATGTTTTTAAGAAATCGAGGAGTCTAATCCTGCCAGCCCATCCCCTCACCTCCACTCCCTCCCCTTTCTTCTCTCATTCTGGACGAATGCCATCTTTGTACAAACAGGCCACCATGAACGCAAATCCTGGTTATGGCATTATTCATTCCATCAAAACTTTGACGAACTCTTATTTACCAGAGTCTGCTAAAAGATGTCATAAGAAGCGATTCGCTGAACTGCTCACATACCGTACTTTTTAAAGATGCAGTGAGCGAGCTTTTCAGACATGCAGCGGTTTTTCGCGAATGATTAATTGTGCCTATGGATTTTTGTTGGTTATCTACCCTGTAGAGGTATTTGTCTGTATCGCTTGGCGTATTGCACATTTTCTTGCTTCATGCCATCAGCGCTGTTTATCTTCGTAATTTTACAATATACACTAACAAACATCACTAGTTTTTCCAAGATGTCTAAGCGGGGAGGAGATGGGAAGGGAGGTTCATGGTTGATGGGGGGTTTTGACTGGAGTAACATCAACTTCTTCACTAAATGTTACAGTTCAGCGCAGCTTTCTAAGAGCAAGTTTAAAAATTTGTCGAAGAAGAGAAGAGTGCTTTAATCCGTTGAATCTTACCCCCCCTTCCCCACCCCCCTCCCCCAATTCTCACCGTAGGCACAGCAATGAGTGTAGCGCATCATTTCCGACTTTCGAAAGCTTTTATTTTGTGGTGAGTACCCAGATTCGAACTTATGTGGAAAGTAATACGATTGATTGCCTGAGGCATGCTATGTTATTTTGCATTTGACTGCACTTTGCAATTGCAATTGGCATTTAAAATTTAGCATTTTGGGAACATGCTGTGAACGTTGAACTGCACCACACTGTCGTTGCACTTGGGCATCGCGGCAACATTTCTGCAATGTCATAATAACGCGCGCCGAACATAGAGGTCGACTGACAAGTTAGCTGATGTGTCTTTGTCCAACGTATGGCACAACAAAATAGCTAGATGAGTTTCATATCAGTTACTTCCATATTTTGTTATGTCGGTCATTTCAAGCGTTCACATATACTATGAATGCTTGAAAGACCTATCTATGACGTTCATAATCGCAGCAGTTCACAGCAATCACATCCGCTTCTTCGGTATGCTTCTCGACGTGTTTCGTCATAACGGTTGCAAAGATACTGAACGATTAACTTGCAGAGCGGTCGTTTATGTGTCGGGTGACTTTTTGGTCGTCAAGTCGGAGTGGTGTCATTGTGAAACGGAAATTTTCTCGTCGTGCTTGGAATGCGTCCTTCTTCGCTACTAGAGCTGTTTGGGAATCTTTGTTTAAGTGTTTTGAAAGTAGGTCAACGAACAGTCAATTTAGCTTTCAGTTAGTGTGGATGACACTTCAACGACTGCACGACCTTGTGCTGTTCTCCATTCCTTATTAATTTCACTTGTTCTTTGCAATATCGTTAAAGCAATCCTCAGTTTTTCCCTTTTTTTAGAGCGATTTGCATCTGTATACGTTTATATATCGGATAATTGCTTGATGATTGCACATATTCAGTTTTTTTGACGAACTGTTTGGTTTTGTTTGCTTCTCAAACCATTTATGGGGATATTACGATCGGCTCACTGTTAATGCAAACATTTAATGAGGGTATTGCAAACTTGTTGTGAGGGTATTGAAGATGTTTTTAAGAAATCGAGGAGTCTAATCCTGCCAGCCCATCCCCTCAAATCCGCTCCCTCCCCTTTCTTCTCTCATTCTGGACGAATGCCATCTTTGTACAAACAGGCCACCATGAACGCAAATCCTGGTTATGGCATTATTCATTCCATCAAAACTTTGACGAACTCTTATTTACCAGAGTCTGCTAAAAGATGTCATAAGAAGCGATTCGCTGAACTGCTCACATACCGTACTTTTTAAAGATGCAGTGAGCGAGCTTTTCAGACATGCAGCGGTTTTTCGCGAATGATTAATTGTGCCTATGGATTTTTGTTGGTTATCTACCCTGTAGAGGTATTTGTCTGTATCGCTTGGCGTATTGCACATTTTCTTGCTTCATGCCATCAGCGCTGTTTATCTTCGTAATTTTACAATATACACTAACAAACATCACTAGTTTTTCCAAGATGTCTAAGCGGGGAGGAGATGGGAAGGGAGGTTCATGGTTGATGGGGGGTTTTGACTGGAGTAACATCAACTTCTTCACTAAATGTTACAGTTCAGCGCAGCTTTCTAAGAGCAAGTTTAAAAATTTGTCGAAGAAGAGAAGAGTGCTTTAATCCGTTGAATCTTACCCCCCCTTCCCCACCCCCCTCCCCCAATTCTCACCGTAGGCACAGCAATGAGTGTAGCGCATCATTTCCGACTTTCGAAAGCTTTTATTTTGTGGTGAGTACCCAGATTCGAACTTATGTGGAAAGTAATACGATTGATTGCCTGAGGCATGCTATGTTATTTTGCATTTGACTGCACTTTGCAATTGCAATTGGCATTTAAAATTTAGCATTTTGGGAACATGCTGTGAACGTTGAACTGCACCACACTGTCGTTGCACTTGGGCATCGCGGCAACATTTCTGCAATGTCATAATAACGCGCGCCGAACATAGAGGTCGACTGACAAGTTAGCTGATGTGTCTTTGTCCAACGTATGGCACAACAAAATAGCTAGATGAGTTTCATATCAGTTACTTCCATATTTTGTTATGTCGGTCATTTCAAGCGTTCACATATACTATGAATGCTTGAAAGACCTATCTATGACGTTCATAATCGCAGCAGTTCACAGCAATCACATCCGCTTCTTCGGTATGCTTCTCGACGTGTTTCGTCATAACGGTTGCAAAGATACTGAACGATTAACTTGCAGAGCGGTCGTTTATGTGTCGGGTGACTTTTTGGTCGTCAAGTCGGAGTGGTGTCATTGTGAAACGGAAATTTTCTCGTCGTGCTTGGAATGCGTCCTTCTTCGCTACTAGAGCTGTTTGGGAATCTTTGTTTAAGTGTTTTGAAAGTAGGTCAACGAACAGTCAATTTAGCTTTCAGTTAGTGTGGATGACACTTCAACGACTGCACGACCTTGTGCTGTTCTCCATTCCTTATTAATTTCACTTGTTCTTTGCAATATCGTTAAAGCAATCCTCAGTTTTTCCCTTTTTTTAGAGCGATTTGCATCTGTATACGTTTATATATCGGATAATTGCTTGATGATTGCACATATTCAGTTTTTTTGACGAACTGTTTGGTTTTGTTTGCTTCTCAAACCATTTATGGGGATATTACGATCGGCTCACTGTTAATGCAAACATTTAATGAGGGTATTGCAAACTTGTTGTGAGGGTATTGCAAACCTGTTGCAAAGCCATTGCAAACTTGTCGTGAGGATACTGTTGTCCTTAAGGTATTGCAAACTTATCAGTACAGGACATTCTGGAATGTTTCAAGTTGCTCAAAAGTCTCGAGAAATACAGTTTTGCGATTTATATCGTAATCACCAAACAGCACTCACTGTTGGACTGTGCACTTCAGTTTGGCATTATCATCGAATCCTCTCTGTCTCTTAATTTCAATGTTTAAAAGGGACTTATGCACGACTATGAACTCCAGTGACTTCAGCCGTTTTCTCAATGTGACCCCGACCCAGCACTTTCCGAACGAAAACTTTTACCCATACCTTTCCCGCAGGAGGTAGGTGCATCATATTGGCGCAGTGCCGGTGTTGAACATGTGATGGAGCATAAGGGTTGAGGTCGTACCTCCTTTTTCGTTCATTCTTAAACGTCTTCATATGTAATATGTTGCCTTGTTTTTTGATATTTTTCCACGCGGCTATCGCAAGCGTTATGTGTAAGAATAATAGAGGGACTGCGTGCAATGCAGGTTGTATCGGATGCTTTGGTATGCCGTTGATGAGCCCGATATTGTGGTGCCATGCTTACACTCGAGAAAATTGCATTATAACGTTTTTGCAAAAGCAAAATTTAGCTTCTCTTAAATTTTGTTTTACTCGAGTTCAGTTACTCATTGATTTCAACATTTGTTACCTTTCTTTTTTTGCTGCGTCTTCGTACCTCTATCTATTTTTTAAATATATGCATCTTGCTTGGCAGGGGATGTGCTGACTTGACGAGCCATGTGAATCATATTTTTGAGCTAGACAAAGTCTTCAATATACCTTGATTTTACTATTGAATGGGATGTTATCAGTGTGTAATAAATGGGATGTTATCAGTATGTAATAAATGGGATGTTATCAGTGTGTAATAAACGTAAACAGAGCCTACCGGGAGACGGTTCAGAGCGCGATAGGCTGGGTACAGTCGTGGGTGGGATCTAGTGTTGTAAATAATTTACAATAATTATTTACAAATAATTTATTGTAAATAATAATAATAAGAGAGAGATAAAAAAAACAATCTTTATTGTAAATAAAGATTCTCTCTCTCTCTCTTTCTCCGGTATGGTAGCAATTGCAGACAAGAGGGTTCAGCGCCGATATGGTAGAGTGAACGGCAAATATAATGTCAAACATTTTATTCAATGCTTTTTCTTTAGCCCCCTCGCATATTATTTCCTCATCGAATAAGATTCTAGCAGGATGTAACCATCGTGTCGACGTTCTTCTTTGTGTGCGTCGTTTATGGAGCGAAACCGATGCGGGCGGTGTGCTTGTGCATGATCGGATTCACATTTAAGTTACTCGTTTTCTTTGTACACACCAAACCACCACCCACATTGTGTCATCCGAACACCTTTTATCGTAACCTCTCCAAGTGAGCCTCTTCCTATTCCCTTATTGCACCTCTTCGTTCTAAAAATTACACAATTCCGACTGTTCAAGGCGTCCAGTTTTGCGAACTCAACGCTATTTTAACGTCGGCACTCGATTTCAAATCTTTCTGAAAACTTCGAATGGTGCGTATCGCTTATGAACAAATCGTGCATTTGTTGTTTTGCATTCTCATATCTCGAGCTATTGAGTCACTGCTAAAGAATTTTAATTATTTGTTTAAATGCTTCTATTTAGAAGCTAAGGTAACTGGCCGTTTAGAAAAGCGGCAACGTTGATCTTATTAATAATCCTTAGTGCTCCATCCCATCTAGTGTCCTTCATGAGGGACAGAAGTGAGATGGAATCTCCCTTCTTTTTCTATCCTGAAGATAAACTAAAAGATTGTTGGGTCGTTATATTAAATAAACCTCGATGATTTTTTTAGCATATTTTTGAACCTCTCGTAGAAGCCCTAAGCCTCAAAACGTTCATATTCCAGGAGTTCAGTCGACTTTAGGAAATACTTTATATCTTATTTTGAACCAATGAGATAACAGCTAATTTTTAATTCCTTTAGCTATGAATTATGTATCCTTTTCATGATTTCTTTAAACCCCCGAAGCGCAATGATGTTTATCCTAATGTAAAAGTGTGAAAGAGGTGAAGCTTCTTTTGAGGAATGACTGTTACAGATTATGAGTAGTTGTGTGGGAAACTTGCTTAACACTTATATATTTATTTGCTTATTGGAAGCTGTTTACAGACAGCCGGCCGGTTATTTCCACTGTTTTGCTGGAGCTCATCGTACGAACTATTTATATTCCTTTCAATTCCCTTCAAAATTATTTTGCCGTCTTATTTGCATTGTTCTAGGCAGTTGTTCTGCAAAACATTTCGAATAAAAGAACAAAGTCTAACAATTAATGGCGCAATCTTGTTAGTAAAGCAGTATACCCTTCATCCATGCCTCTGCGGGCAAAATGCACGTTGCGAAATACCACATCGCCACTATTACCTCTCCGTAAATGAAGCAACAGCCTGCCATCTTCTTAATAATGCAGAAAGTTGCACAATGATGGCATACATACGTACATAAGTCTTTCCTTTATCTTTCTTTATGTCATTAGGTTACTCCTGCCATGAATAGATGAGGAGTGGCTGGGGATGGGCGGTCGACGCACCTGCGTAATCAGATGAGCAGAGTTGCCAGATTTGAACACCCTTTCGTCATGTACATTTCGTTTCCCACATCCGGATATGAAATAACGCCCATTTCATTGAATTTTCGAGATAGTTCCCATTTTATTGGGTTGACTACTAAAACTCGATGCAGATCGTAGAGATGTTTAGAAACTGTGAGTAACTTGCGTAGTAACGCCCTTACAACTAAATTGTTCGCGTTTTTCGTCATGAAAATTTAATAACTGCAACGAAAGGTGTTCTGGATAGGTGCGTAACATGAGCGAAGCAGAGGTGCTGCTGAGCGATTGCATTAGGTGAGATAATGATTACGGAAGGGGACGACAGCACGGATGTGAAGGAAGGGGTACACTATTCAGCGTTCGACACCAGCTGCCGTTTCGGTGTGCATTCGGTATTGTAGACTCGCTTGTCTCTCTCATTTTGCTCGTTTCATTGATGTGCTTTTGCTTTTTCATCTCATTAGAGCATTGAGATGGACATCTCTAATTCTTAAGTTGTTCGCCAACAATCGTTTTCTCAGTGCATTTCTCACTTACGTTAAGACGCATTGAATCGAATCTCATCGGTGTACATTTTTATTGAATAGCCGACAAACGAATTTTACTGAAATGCATACAATGATGTTTGACACATGTGATGCTTCATGCTGTTATAAGATAAGAACTCCTATGAAACGACCCAACAGTACTGACCACAGCGAATCCATTCCATATGGCAATACAAATACCGAATAATCGTGAATCGTCACTCTTACATCTTTTATGCTGTTCGCGGTTTTTAATATAAACCATATGCAGGTAGACATGATAAACGATTCATCCAGAGGCGCAATCGGAGCGATCGCATCATTAGTGCCTCCAACTTTTTGGCAGTAATCTGGGCGACTACAATATTACCTCATTTGCAACTGACAGTTTGCAAGTCATTTCAGCTACATAATGTGCACAATATTGAAACTCTATAGCTCTTAGCTCATAGCTGCTAACGAAGAAATGACGCCGTATCGATGGGCAGATGAGTTGCCTAATGTAGCTGTTGCAGCTAAACATTCATAGCGTTGCTAAACTGTAATAGGTAGCGCTGAACCTTTAGCTACAACAGATAATGCATTCTGGTCATTTGTTACTGATTTTGACTACCCAGACGGCAATTTAACAGTTTTTCATCACTGTCTTTCCGGTATTGTCAACAGCATCATAGGCGGATCATCTACTGTCCAACCGATTTAAGATAATGCAGTCATTTGTTACTGATTTTGACTACCCAGACGGCAATTTAACAGTTTTTCATCACTGTCTTTCCGGTATTGTCAACAGCACAGCATCCGGATCATCTACTGTCCAACCGATTT
>JPKZ01001336.1:437790-463347 GCA_000803305.1 Toxocara canis
CTCGTTTATGGTTGTGGTGACATTATTGTCATAACGTGTGCTTTTGCTGTCTATGCCGTGTGTGCTTTCCTGCGATTCTTCGTTTATGTAGACGGGTATTATGAAGCACTGTTTTGTTTACCTTTCAAAATCATTAATTTCAATATGCTTATTTGTTTAGTCGTTGTTAAGATGTGCATCATTTTTTCGTGCATCAAGATGTGCATCATGCATCAAGATGTGCATCATGCATCAAGATGTGCATAATTTGTTAAGATGTGCATCAAGCGCGCAATCGACTGAGAAGTGAAAGGGAGACTATGAAGTGAATTGCATTGCATTTCAAATTTCTTTTTCTAGCGTTCTCATAATTGAGCTCAGTGCTTTATTTTCGTCTCTTATCGCTTGCAAGTATCTCTTTTCGCATCTGAATATTTGTTGCTTTTATTATTTTGATCATTCCCTATTCAAGTAGTCGTTAATTTAGGCAACTGGATTCATTCCACCGAAAGAGAGCGGCTGTAAAGCGCAGCAAGTAGTTGATATGAAAAGCAATGAGATGTGTTAGAGTTGTATGGATCGAACTGCTATCGAAAACAAATGAGCAAAGATGAAAGCAAACAGCCTGAAAGATCGATTCTGTTGTATCTTTTGGATGTTAAACTCGAGATGGTGGTTGGAGAAATATCTAGCGCTGTGCACATCGTAGTTGGTTTCATTCAAATTGCAATCTAATTACATATTTCCTTTTTAAGTGTCGATGTTGGGAGCTTAAAAAGGCTGTAGTAGTTTGAGCTCATTTAAATTGATGTCTGAGGCTGTCTGGTTGTCTGCATCGATAAATTATAAATTATACCAATTATGAGTATCAGAATAAGTTATATATATATGTATATATATACATATGTATATACATATATATATATATTTGTTTGGAAAAACTCGCGACTTCTCGATGTTACGTGCGCCTTTGCTGCCAGCATAGCCACTCTGAGATCAACTTTTGTTTAGAATCACAAGAACGGTGACGGAACTGTGTATTAGTGAATAGCATTTATTATGTTAATGAATGACATTTTTGGCAGTTGAGGTCATTTAGCTTCAAGTTTCTGGTAATTGATGTCTCTTTTTTTCCTGCAGAAGCTTGTGTGACTTCCTCAAACAATGTGATGTGTTTCGGATCGGATCTGCCGAGCCGAAGATGCACACAGAACTATGCCTACTTTGTGGCTAATGATCATCATCACATTGTACCCCACATTTCATGGATTTAGCGGAACCTCAACTTCATGGAAAATATGTGAATAAAGTGCAAGTTCTGTGAGCATGAGAAACAACAGTTGTGCCTATTTGATTATTTATTTATTTTAGCCCTTTTCCATGCTCAGCGGTTTCCACGAGAGCATTTTACGTAGTGCTTGCTATACCAGTCAAACTGGGCGTCCTCAGTGCATAGCCAATTTTTGTCCAGTACATATGAGGGGTATTCCTTCGCGTCTTCACTTCGCTATCCTTTTTTTGCTTTCCGTATTTACGCTAGCCGTCCCGTGTTGCATGCTGTGAAGCAGTATCATGGAAGCTAGCAAAGTATGCATAAATAATTCGAGGTTGCGGCTGCTTGGAGGGCGCCCTTTTGGGTCGTGCTTTCGGTTATTTTAATATTGCAGTCACGGTTTTTTTCTTTGGTTGACCCGCACTATATCGATTTCGTTTTTTATATTTCTGTTTTATTTTTTTGTGCTGCCAATTACATGAGTAAATAAATTTATTTCTGAGGCGTTTTTGCAAGATATACATGTCCACATGCTCCGGTAAGCTCGAATGATCGATTTTGGCGTGTAGCTGGCCCTTGTGCAGTTCAGCCCAACGACATGTGCGTAACTATTAACGCGAATAAGCACAAGCTGCACAATTAACATTGAAGCTTTGGGCGCTTCGCTGCAGTAATTTCGTCGGTACTTTGGGTTTTTTTTCTTCTGAGTGCAGGAATGTTTTAAACGATCAACCTGATGGATTTGTTCCACCGTATCGTTCCATGTCATTCTAAGCTAAACCTGCTAAAAGTATTTTTGACCCTTCACTACAGTAACGACTAATGACAGCGATGGAAGCAGAGAGCACCCTACGGTTCCTTCTTCCCAAAGCGACCTTCGATCGACTCGTTGCCATATTCGGATCAACCATGCGTGTCTTCGAAGGCACGGCAGTGTCTTCAGGAGTATGCCTTAAAAGTAAATTCGACGTATTTGTTTCTTTGTAAAAGTCATCCCAGCTGCCATTGTTTTGCCATCCTGTTACCTCCATAGAGTCTCAAAGTCTCTTGCAGTCGTGTTGCTGTCTTAGGCAATATCTGCCTCACCCCGCAGCCTCCATTCCACAAGCCTTTCTTTGCATAGGCCCTTCTCTTTTTCGCAACATCAGTTCCTTCCAACCTTAAATGCAAACATAAAAACCAGCTTCAAGTGCACAGCCTACCACTCCCTAAGATGGCGAAAGTCGCTCAGAGGGTCCCAAACACTGGTCCCGACAACTCCCAACAAGAACACTTCTGCGTTATCAGCTCCTCTTCCTGATTATGTAGAAGCGTTCAACCGCCTTTCCGTTTTGATCCTGGCTTCACGAACTTTCTCTCACGCCTAAACTATTTACTTGGTCTGTTCAATTCTTGTCGTACGACCTCCATCGTATCAACAAATGAACATGGAGCGATCAAATCTCCGACATCGCCGTGAAATGAGAACATGTCTGGGAAGGGAGGCGAATTCGTCGTTTTCTCCCTGGAACTGCATTCGAAGTTAATTAAACGTGGTCTTGCAGATTGCTGATGCAAAGGCCTTTCAGATCCCCATGAAAATCATCCATGGAACGTGGTGGACCATGGTAGAAAAAAACGAGGCCTTCATAGTGCTATTATTAAGCGTCTCAGCTCTTCTCTTCCCATGCCATCGATCTTGTACGAACTAATCACAACTCTCAAGGTTCCCTCACATGATTTGTTCTCTATCGATTCCTCTTCCTTCAACATACATCCTGTCATAAGCTCTGACGGCGGATTAACGGAGCTTAGTTGGCCGTTTTTACAAATCCTCAGCCCTCCTAACTCAATCTTTTTCGGCTAACACCACCAACGTTTATAAATTTCTGAAAAGTATGTCAGATATTGATGCTCTATAGTGTGCGTCGTTCAATAGCTCTCACGTGATTTTTTTACACCCCTATAGATAGCTGCATTGCATTCCTTGCGCTAACAGAACTACTCGAAGCAAGTCGAAGTGAGGTCAACGTCAACGGCCTGTCCAAGACATGTGTACTGAAGCTGCTTGATGCGCTGGAACTACATCCGATGATCGTCGCATTTAGCGTTTTGAAATGGGCGGGAACCCATTCATTACCAGAAGGACCATCGTTTCGCAATGAGTAGCATGCTATCCGCGATCATCGTCGTGATCTCCATGCATCGCTCAAAAAGTGCATTGTCCATGGGCAATTAGTTTATTCACTGCGTGTGCGTTGGCGACATTTCCACACGTACGAGAATCGAGGATGAGATTGGAGACTGTTTCAAAATCCTTAACCGTCACCACCATCCAACAAAATTCACGGTGGAGCATCGCTTCAGTGGCTAGTTTTCTCGTCGGATTCTGGTTCATAAGCGTGGCATTAGGTGGTATTGTAAAACTATGAGTAAGAAAATATTTGTTCAGTGCAATCGCACCCATTCGCCGCACATGATGTGCCACGTATTAAAGCAGCTAAACGATGCCCCCTATCAAACCGCCACCTACTGGTGTGCTGAAGGACGATTCGTTGAGACATGCAGAGAATATTCCGAGGAGCAATAGCTACGAAGGAATTCGATTTAAGCATATGCGAGACTGTACTTCTAAGTGGATTAAGGGTTGTGTGCGTCTCGTTCAAAATGCTGTTCACCACATACAGGTTCACCATGGCTGTCCAGAGGGTTCTTCGTTGCAGCAGCCTGCCAACAAATGCTATGATCAGTCCGCCATCCGCGCTCTTCGTCCCGTCACTTCCTCTCCAGTTTTTCCGATAACCCTTATGCCAGCAGGTGTGTAACGCCAATGCTTCCTAGCGCATAAAACGCAACATAGCATGGGAGCCAGGGTCCACTTAAGGAAATCGCTTGCTATTTCCACTGTTTGCCGCATTCTTAATTTATGCTGTTTTTGAATCAACTGGTTGGTTACTACAATCCCTCCTGTTACAGAACTTTGTTATTAACTAATATAACACTCTTTACCTCGTTGTTTTCCAATCACACCCTATGCTGCTTACGTTACTGAAGCCTTCAGGTCGTTTTTGATTTGCGACGCGATTTGTATTCGTGTATACATTCCCGTTTGCTGAATACACTCCTAAATTTGGTCATATTCATTATTCGCGTGTGTCGAAACGTTAAATAAACTATTGAAAGAGCATTGCCGTGTGCATCCTTAAGAACGTCTGCATTGTATTTTTGATCGATCGTCACGAGTACGCAGTTTCGAGTTGCCCAACTATGAATTACATCCGCGATTCCTTACGATTGTACCATAAGGTTTTCTCCGTTCAAAAGTCGAAAACAACGTCTACAAAGCGCATAAGTAAAGAAAGCATGTGAGAGAGCGAATACTTTATAGACGAAATTTGTTTGCATGTTATGGCCTCACTAGACGTGCAAACAACGTGTTAGGTATGCAAAGAGTTAAAGCTGTCGATATGCAGGGCATCTAGAGGAACGTCATGTCAGTGGTAGCACGTTTCCGCTTGGACGATCCTTGAGTGAGTTGTTAATGCTGAGCGAAAATCGAACGATGGCTGCTGCAATGTCCCGTTACTCTCCTTTACTTCTCTTCGTGGCAGTACTTTTATTACCTTTTAGGTACATGATTGCTTTCCCTATGAAAAATACCCTGAGAAATGCGCTTTGAAAACGTGGATGGCATATAGGAAAATATGAGTATAGAAAAGCTAAAAGTTTAGTTGAGCTAAGCGGGAACATCGGACAGAGATAGTGAGGTACTCACTTCTAAATGCGGTCATACTTTTTACAGCATTGGTCACTGTTAAGTACGTATGCGCCATGAATGGCGACTCATCAATTGACAGGGGTGTGCCCTTCAAGCGTACTTTAGGGTTGCCATTTCGCATTAGGTGAAATTGCCTTCGCTGAATAGTACAGTAACCATGAAGTGAACATCAAGTTTAGCTTTCAATATGGAACGAGGATTCAGATCTTCCTTCTACCGAACAAAATCTCAAATTTCGTTCTTCTGCAAAGCAGTAGGTTATATCGTGTCTGAGCGTTGCTTAGTATAATTAGGTGAGATAACGCCGAATATGCATTTGATCTTCAGAAAGCCACAGGGTTGCCGCTTGCGAAAGAATGTTTGCAAATCGGTGCCTCCCTATAATGCAATTGCAACACCCTTCAAAACATTATTTGCACAAGAAAAAATTGCAAAATTTGAATTATGAAACGCATACATGAACAGGGATAGCGAAGACATATTTTATGTAACACGACCTTAAGTGCCACCACGAGAAAAATGCTTAAGTGTTATTATGAAACAAGCTTAAAATTCTTTATAATCTTCTGGATAATATATAGACAAGTGCTTAAATCCCTTTACGAAACCAACAGATTTTATTGTGAAGTATAACAATAACCGCAATAAGCCAGAGGGAATATGCCTGTGAAACAACCACGTCGTTCACTATATTAAGAACGATAAATTTCGTTATTAAACAGAATCGGGAACAGCAGGAAAGACTTAAGCCTTTGCTGAACACAACTTTAACTTTCAATTTGAGACGGTCCTTAGATAGCATGAAATAATTACTCATTTCTTATTGCTAAACAGTTTCATAGGCATATTCCCTCTGGCTTATTCCGGTTATTGTTATACTTGCGACAAAATGACCTGTGCGATTCGTGTTTGTATACATTGTATACCTTGGTTTGATGCTTACGAAATTCCTGATTCCGGATGGCATGCTTTCCTTTTAATTTTGTTGGAAAAGAAACTCAGTTGACTCTGTTGATTCAAACTTCAAGATTCACGAAAAAATAAACGATTCGATATTCAAGGCGAGCTCACAAAAATAGGAGATACTGCTGCTACTGAAAATAGTTATAGTTGGAATTTGGATTGTAACGAGCGTTGTAGATTTGCTGCCATCTCATTCGCACTACGCGACATTTTGATGGTCACTGCTGAGGAATACTGCTGTCCCACATCGCCGACCATCTGTGCAACAAAGAATTTTAAAGCGATCAACGAGAAGCGTTTCGTTGTAGTGATTGTTACGATTGTTAACGTCGATAAGAATAAGATTTGGAGCTTTGCAGCAATGATGACAAAATAACTTTGTTTTCGGCATTGAGTGGATGCGTATGCGGAGTGTTCCTTCACGTATCTCCGAATTTATTTTTCAGATCGCTACCCAAATTGTCAGCCTTATCGAAACGTTTTTTACTTGACGATACGCTTCCAGATAGTCATAACGATAACTCTCAGGCAATTCATATACACATGAGCAGTAAGTCGATCTCCTTGTATACTGGGTGGCTCAGAAAGTAATGGTCGGTTCGCATCTTTGTCTTATCGCATGCTTGCTATTTATCGAATTTTTCTTAAGAAGTAATATACTATTCTATCGGGCATGATCTTGCATGTTCTGCATCTAGGATGAAATTGGAATCTCCATCGGACGGAACCGTTTCGTTTTTTTTTGTTTTTTGCTTTTAAAGTTCCTTGAATTTTTCTAACAAATAGTGATTTTTGGTTCCCAGCGCTTCACGAGTTCAAATTGGGCCGGATTGCATAACGCGCAGTTCCTCACTCGTTCACTGCGTTCTGCTAAGTGGAAAAAAGCCAATCCCTAGCGAGAAACAATTTGACTATGTTGGAATAGTGCTGTGCGGATAGCACTTTTCAGTTGAGAACGAATAACGCGGAAGTATAATTTCGAAAGAGGAATACTGCGTTCAATTCCATATAAAGCTGAAGATCGCCCCGTCGGAGATTCCCACAATTTCTTAGAATATTTCTGTGCGGTGTGACGCTCTTCTTTAGAGAAAATTTCACCGCGTTCGCGATGGGGATGGTCGACGAGAAGGTTGACGCTGATCTCGCTGCCAGCTGTCGCGGTGAAGAGACGAGGAAAGACGGAAGAAGCCCATAAAAAGGTTGGCTGTCATGAGTCTTCCTTCAAAATGTTCTATTCTAGCACATCCCACAAGACTATTTGAGGGGTTATGTTACGAAGAGATTACGAAAGCTATGGATGCTTGTTGCAAATTGTATGCTCATGAAACCTGCGTGACTCTCCAATGCGTTTTCAGTTGCCATTCATTTACTCAAAACTAGCTCTGCCAAGGAACTTGTGAGAGAAGTTAGCCGAACTAAAACATAGATTAATTTCCTTCTCCACTCAGCAGCATCGCTTTTATTATTCCATTTTTACCGCTTACGGCAGTTGTGGCAACTTTAGTTGTTGCTAGAAAAGCATTTTCCAGCACTAACTAGTTTGCCAGAACTGCCGTAAGCGATGATCTCGTTAACATCGTTTGATAAACACCACTAAGTACGATATAAGAAGTCC
The DNA here is from genome assembly GCA_000803305.1 of Toxocara canis. Classification (NCBI taxonomy): domain Eukaryota; kingdom Metazoa; phylum Nematoda; class Chromadorea; order Rhabditida; family Toxocaridae; genus Toxocara; species Toxocara canis. Next base: position 445,378 of record JPKZ01001336.1, read on the forward strand.
ATAATTCCATAGTTCCATACCGCAGCCCATTAAAAATGTACTGCAGTCCGCACAGGAATCCTGTGCTACTTGTGCTTTGCGGAAATCAATTTCGCTTTCTGGAAAACCTCTTCAGGTATAGCTGTAATGAATAGCCCCAACAATTGATACTTTCTGCTGCTCGTATGCAGTGCATGCAACTTTACTCGACGATATGCGCCACTGGATTCCGCATGTATTAGTTCGTTGTAAATGCTGCGCTTGTATGCCATATATGCAGGACATAGAAAAGCGGCGAGAATTCGACGAGCTATGGGCGCATTTGCCACGCATACAACCCGAGCTGCGTAAAGGTCGCTTCTTCAGCACGTTTCAACGGTCATCGAACGGCTCATCAAACATCGGCGACGCAGCAAGCTCAAACGAATTTGCTATGCAGGACATAGAAAAGCGGCGAGAATTCGACGAGCTATGGGCGCATTTGCCACGCATACAACCCGAGCTGCGTAAAGGTCGCTTCTTCAGCACGTTTCAACGGTCATCGAACGGCTCATCAAACATCGGCGACGCAGCAAGCTCAAACGAATTTGCATGGTAGTTATGTTATTGTCGACAACATGTTACATTGCCAGTCACTAATAATGTAGCCGTCAGCCGACTCCCATCAAACTGAGTAAAACAGCACACTGGCTTATTACGATAAGTGATCCATTACTGGAGATCACTAATGGATTACGACGTATGATATCTATGTGGTGGCGCCGACGAAACCAAAAAATGGACATTGTTGCTTTAGTGCCTCTAGTATATTTTTCTGTACAATTTTTAGTATGATTTTTATTAAACGTATGATATGTATGCATTCTTAAACCCGCCAACTTAAGTCTAATAAGCCTCTTCCAAATTACTTGTTTTCATAAACAGTAAATTTCATTTATGATGGATCTCACTGATACAACGCCTATAAAAATTAAAAAACTGCTGCTGATCTAAGCACATGATGATCATTCGTAACATATAGTATGAAATGATCCCTTTGCTGACAAAAGCTAGTAGCATAGAACGGAGTTGGACTTATTCACCGCTAGGGAGCACAGTTTTCACTGCTGAGAGTGACCACTATATAACTTTGGCGATACGATTCAAACCTCTATATTATGCATTACTCGTATTCACCTGGCGAGGGCTTTATCACTGAGATGACGAGCTCGAATCATCTTCCATTTTTTTGCCGTATACTGTTTAACTTTGAAAAATCTCGAAAACTATAAGTTACGCAAAAAACCCCCTAACAACTATAAATCCCATAAGTTCCCAAAATAAGTGGAGGAGAGAGAGACAGAGCTTATTGAAAGTGGAGTGCCACTTTAGCATGGAAATCCGCGCACAGTATACCGTCGTATTTTTTAAAGAGCAGTATTTCAGAAAGGAGGATATTTTTTAAACACGTTCGGAATGGGTGCGGGGCATTTAAAGAGAAGCCGTATGGAGCAGGACGTATACGATAGTCGATTTTTTGGCTTTATTTAGAACTAATACGGTAGTCGGTGCACATTTCGAGACATGGTTCCGCCATGCAGCTCATCGCTTCTGAACGCCTTCTGTAGTACAACGATGTCGGAAAATTTTCTCGCTTTTTGATCTTCTTCTTCTTCGACGCTCTTCCTACGAGCACATTATGCGCCTTTTTGTCAGTTTTTGCTCTATTAAGTTTTTAATCGCTTACTAAGCACGCATCCAAATGTGAGCCATTAAATGATTCTCCGTTCGGTGTGGTCTAAATCAAGATTACCATACTTTTGGGACCAATCGCGTTCATTTTTTAGCTTTGCGGCAGTGCACGGTCGGTTCGAGCAGAGCAGAAACAAGCTGTATGCACTTAAAGCGTGCCAAATTATTCGCACTAGGTAAGGTATTTCTCTTACCTCTCTTTGATGCTATCCAAAATGAAGCGTTTTGCAGCGACCTTCATTCACTTCTTGAATTTGGGGTAAAAATTTGGGGTAGTTTATGTAAGAGACACCATTTGAACTGAGATAATATGCGTCTACGTTTGATGCGCAACGATTTCAAGCAAATAAGGAGTGCATTTTATGGAAACAAAAGTAAAATTTATTGCGCTTCGATGCTGATGCAAATCAGCCGAACATTGAACACGTCTAAGGTGGCGACTAATTTCAGAACCGCTAATAAAAACTCGGAGCACTCGACTAATTTCGAAAGCCTCATTCCTAAACTATTCTGAGTTGTCATTTGGCATCTATAATAACAAGGCGTTCCATTTACACGTTTATGTCATTTACACGTTATCGGATTAAGAAGATCTATTATCGTTCGATTTGAAAATTGCCAGAATTTTGCCTTTATTTTAAATTCGCAGCAATATCAAACTAACGTTATATTCCTATATAGAACGGTTCATACGTTTTTCATCCATCATTCTTTGTTTGCTCGGACGGCTCTGTGATATACAGAAAAATAAATGTTCCTCCCGTGTGTTCAGTGGAATTCAGATTGAAATTCACTAAAGTACTCAATGTTTTCGGAAATGTTCTCATTGTCGAATGGGTTTCCTTATACTATGAAAAGCAACAACAACTGCTTTGTATACTACTCGCGGCACTAAGAAGTCATATTCTGTTGAGTTGCATGGCCTTTAAAGCAAGGCTAGGAGTTCATTTCGTAATTATATCATTTACTTATCGTTATGGCTGCTGAATTGAGGCAAATAGAAGTGCTCGTCGAGCGGATCAACACTCTCAGGGAGTCCGTCGCCACGCTCACTCAACTCTGTCCACCTGTAAGCGCGTTTCAAAATTCCATACTTCAGTACGAACGGTTTTGTTGAATATTTTTGCGGGCAGCACATTCGCACTCCTAGTCTATGTATTGTTTATGGTTGGCTGTCGCTATAGTGCTTCGCCGTTTCCAGTCATAAATGCGCATTCCTTAATTTTCAAAAGCTTTTGAGAGCCACCAATTTCTACTCGAATTTCGCGTATCACAATTTTTGAGCTAAAAGGGCCTTAAACTGTGTAAATAATCAGCAAAAAAGCTTTTGTAGTGATAATACGACGGGTATCGAAGACATCGAAAACCACTTTTTCACATTTTTCAAACTATTTTTTTTCTGAAATTCTCGAAACTTTTTTCTAAAACTTTAAAATCTTTTCGGTGTTTGTTAACCTGTTTGCTGCTAGTCATTTTCTAAAACTCCTGAAAAATGTGGGTGACTCATTAAATCGGAAGAATACGTCTTAATTGTTCAAACGTTGTTCATTTTCTGCGTGGCAATTTTTATTTCAATTTAAAATGAACCCATTGTATACGGTATCATTACTTCTACGACAACACTACGTTCGGCTTCTTGATGAAAAGATTAAACGTATAGGCGAAACGACAGCGACTGAAATACTCTGTATAAGAGCGAGTGAAATAATTCCTGCATATCCAACTTTCGTGCAGACACAAATGTACGATTTGTGGAAGGCACTCTCCTTTTCACTAAGTTTACTATGGACAATATGGCAGAGCATAATCGGCATAATCGACGTTTCTTCGGTGCAAGAAGAGCAAATTCCATTACGCATATAATGACCACACGATTTTGTCAGGACTTTTACGCTCCATACTGACGCTTGCTAAAATCCGGACCTCACTTAAGCTTAATACTTGTATGTGATAGTTTTTTGCTCCGCATTCTACTAAAGACATATGTGTAAATATTCCAAGCGGTCAGTCAATAATTTGCTTCGTTGGATTGTAAAAAGGCAGAATATAAAAATTTTGAATTCCTCTCCCCCCTCCCCCCCAGAGAAGCTCTCATGGCATACCTCGTCTCATGGCGAGGCTGATTGAACAAAATTCATTTTTAAAGGAGGTTTACGGCCCAACGCCATCGTCTCACGACCTGCAAAAGGCTTACGCATCGCTGAAGGTTCGTTATGCTGAGCAGGCGTTTCGCATCAGCGGGTTACTCTCTTCAACCACTCTCTCATCCCCACATAAGTAAGTGCTCACTGCACAGTACCCATTCTTATTGTCTAACATTGTCGTGCTCCTTAATGAGCGTTCCATGCAAGTGATCAATTTCCGAAACGTCAAGATTTTACCCTGTAGAAGAGAGACCAAAGATGTCATTTCTTTCCGACTAGCTTTGCTGTATTTAAGAAGAGAAATGTGTGGTTATCGTCATTTGGCAAGAAGGACGAAGCATTCTAAAAGCAAGCATTCAGGAGCAGCAGCTGGATTCCTTCTCGACATATTTCCTGTTTTCATAATTTTCTGTTGTCAGACAGTAGAAGCTGCTCTTGAATGTTCCAAAAAAATTAGGCTGCCATTCCCAACATTAACAAAAATTTTTCCACAATTGCAGCACGTTTTCAAACGCTTGTGCTCTTCTACGCAGTTGTTTTGCGATCTCCGCGTTCGTTCAATGTTTATGCGACCGTGGTGACTGAATTTATGTTAGCGCGGGTGCCATTTGTTCCACAGTGAAACGATAAGAATTGATTCCCCTGCGATTATGTACTTGTTAAGGATGCGTACATTTCGTCGGACTGGAACGTTCCGAGTTAAAACAGCATGTAAGCTGTTGCATTTCTGATAAAGATCATCCGCGCATCGGTGAAATACACTCAACGGAAGAATTTTTAGAATCGACGAGGAACGCCGCCTGGAGCGCTGCTCGTTATTGCGATGGCAAATTGAACGCGAAAACAAACTTATCGCACGACTCAACCTCATAATTGCTGGTTGCGTTCGTCGACAACTACCGATTATGCTCACATGATCAACCCCTCCTAAAGACGGCCTCCCAATAGCACAACCGAACTTCACAAAGGTGTTGCAGCCAGAGGAGTCGATTCTTGATGAACATGGTGAAAACTTAAGAGATATTATGAAAACTAATCACCGTACCGTACTTCACTACCTATCGCTTCACGCATTCCCAAGACTGCATAGAGTCGCCCTCACTCCACCATATTTAATAATAAAACGAAATGTCCTTCAGAGTGGGACATTATTAAACCCTCTTTGCGAGTTTAATAATGTCCCTCTCTGAAGTCTAAATATCGTGATTTGGACCTCATCTCTCTGTGTCTAAATACCAATAATGCCCTCTCCTAAAACTACCAGCACCCATCGATGCGATTCCGTGATTCAGCTTGTGTTGACCGCTCGTTGATTACCTCATAAACTACCGTCTGATCGACAGCGTAGCCCCCTCTTCAATACAGGACCCTTGTCTCGAACTGCAAGCTGTTACAGTCACCAACATTTCTGGAAGTTTTGTTCTCTGTACAAATTTGTCTCTTAATTACTGCAATGCTGCACACAGTTTACGGAACAACTCGGAAATGACGATTTGAAGAACACTAACAACAAAAGATCAACAACTTCATCAATGCTTAGCGGTTTAGCATCGTTCGTGATAACTCGATGCCGCATTAAAAACTGCCACTTACATATCAGTCAGGGAAAGAGTAATAGACAGCATTCGACAATGTAGAACGTGCAAAAGCAAAAACAAAACATATATACACCTCACGACGGTCTACTAGACCTTGTAAGACAACGACAGTGAATGGCACGACACCAGCGGATCGAGATCTATGACAACAAGCAGATCAAAATCGGTTTTCAATTAAAGATCGAAAAAATAATCTTGCATGCCTTCTTAAATCAAGAACAATGTGTAAGAGTGCAGTCTTCGTGGTACCACGAAAGCGACTTAATCTCTTCTTCCTAGTTGACAGTGCTTCTTCCCTAAAATCGCTCATACGCAATTAATCAACAACAACAACTGCAGTTGTCGCCCATCACCAAAAACAAAACGGGGACACATACAAAATGACATGATGGATAACAAAATTCTTGTCAAAATCAACAATACAGCTAGTTCCAGTAAATATCCTGCTGCAAAATACAGATGCACAAATTTAAGTGAAGGCACATAAAGTTAAGCGAACCTAGGAGAGTAAAACAATATAGTACAACATGAACAAAAACCCCAAAAATGACGAAAATGGACACCGAGGCTTATGAAACACTGCATCCATCCACACAAAGTACCCACAGGCATAGAAGCACGGGCAAAAGTGTGAGACCCAATCAAAGGCCATACCCCTAAACAACCCTTTCCGAACTTTTGAAGCAGACAGTACTTTCAATAGATTGAGTTCGCAAATTAGGTGTTTTTAGGAAAGATATGGTAATATGTCTAATCATATGTTAACAGGGTATGCATGATGGCTGCACCAAAGCACCAGCGTTTTACGAAATCCAGTTTATAAAAAATTGGTTTGCGGTGCAATCGCACAATGCAAACCTTGAAAACAAATGAGAGGTAGAACGGACATTAAAGGACATTTTGGCAAAAATAGTTGAAATAAGCATAACATCGCATCTACTGTACAAGCCATGAAAGGAATAGAAATGGATGAGAATAAGTGATGTCCACATGGCACAGTGACACCACGATATTTAAACAATAACTACATCTGGCCAAGATTCTTCAACGACAACAGTCTCAATCCCTAAACACCAAAAAGCAGCACTTCCGTTTCACCCGTAAATGCTTTGGTATCTTTTTAAAGGAAAAATAACATGAACATTCTTCAGTGACCAACACTTTATCGACATTCTTCCCTCTGGAATAACTGAACAGCAATGCGCTTCACCAACAAACTGAGATGGTTGTGGTGTTGAAAGATACTACTCGCTAATAGCTCATGCTCATTCGTAGTGGCATAATTTTATAACTTAAGATGCTCTGAAAACAACGAGCTACTAAAAACTCTGCCTGCCAGGAATACGCATTAAGAATTTCGATAGCAATTCTCCATGCACTGCACGACTAGCTCATCCCGGTAAGGCGCATTTCGTTCCAAAAACATTTACTCGTTCATTATCTCTTCAAAAACTGCAAAGCAAGCGAAATGGTTGAGATGGCAAGGTGTACAGAGTCAGTGTTTCAGCAAACTGAGTACGAGAGTGTCACACAGGTGCTTGCCAGAAGAGAGCACGGCATCCGCGAAAGAAAGTTTGCTGTGTATCGCCAATAGCTCCTCGGGAGACGGCTTTCTACTGTCGTCGCCGATTAACGCTGACATACGCTCAATGGCTTCCCATGCTTCGTACCATCGTTTACGCTCTTAATATGAAAGGTTCACGGCTTGTATTTGTTCGGTCGACTAGATGCGACTAATCTCGTTCACATACTGCCACCTCCTCATCCTCCCTATCCTCAATTCGGCCCTTTGAAATGCTTCACAACCGCACTACTTGCAAAGGAGATTATCGCAAAAACCAGTATTAGTACGCTCTTGAAATTATTGCTTTCTATTTATCGCACCGAGAAAAATTTAAAATTGCATTTATTTTTGATCCTTCGCAGTTCTTTCCGATATCACGCGCTCAGCTTACATATCTTTGTAATTCACTATAACCAGACTGACTTTCTCATAATTATTTGACAGAAGTGTTCTGCCATAAAAGAATAGGAATCGGAGCTAGGTATGAATTCTCCTACTCTCTTATTTCATAATGCAGTATTTTAGGAAACTATGGCAAATGATTCCATATACGTACTCGTTGTGTCAAAATTTTTGAGCTGTGCTTGTAACTTGACCTAATATAGGTAAGGGAATACATAAAAGCAAAAATCAGAAGTACAGTATAGGCGGGGTACAAGTAGATTTTCAAGATGCGATACAAGTATAGAATTGCACAGTCTCAGGTAAAATATGAGTACTTCGCCTCTGCCCAATAGTCTAGTTCATTAAAACAGCAAAAGTTACAAGGTTTCGCGACTTCAGTCCCCACCCTCAAACCTTCTACATGAGCGCTGCCCTTCAATTAAACAGCTGCTTTCACTTATTCACTGAAAATATTTACCTCTCTCGGCGCCGAAGGGCCCCAAAAAATGAACATCAGGTCACTTGTTTGAGATAACAGGAGTAGCTGCTCTTCGCTAAGTTTTTCGAAAATTTTCTATCATTTGAGCCGCGAGAGTGAAAATAAAACTCGCTGGCACGTTCTCTTGTAATGTCCTACTCAAGATAAACAGAATTCGCCATAGTTCTAGCCGATTTGCCGTTAAGAATTGCACGGTTTTGTCTAGAAAATAGTGGTGATCGTCACTCTTCCCCCTCTTCGCGTTTTACACCTCGGTTACAAGCGACATTTACCTCATCGTATAAAATAACTTACGGACAGACATGGGCAACTCTTCGCCAGTAGCCGTTGCAACTTTGACAGTGAACGGTCCCATGACGGCTGGCGCTCTTGAATTATCCCGTTCAACTGGTCCGCTATCGTGCGACTGCCGTTCTTTTGCACTCTTCTTCGCCAGCCCATCCTCCACCTCAGCTCTAATAATCACGTCGTTTGCAGCAGGTGAAATAAGGTACTCATTGTCATTGGCCCTAGTTCTTTCCATTTGTTCAGAAATGGTCATTCGTTCCTCATTACCACTTTCCTTATCCACACCCTCTATTTCAGAAGCTTGCTGCTCGAGTTTCCTGAATGGTTCGCTCCTTGCATCAGAGTTCCGAGCTACCGTAACCGAGCCAGCTTTCTCACAGGAAGATGCTTTTCCAATTTGACTTTGTTGAGCTTCTTCCACAACATTCGTCGTCGTACTTTGGCTGCCGGTCGGCTCCACAACAGACTCATCACTGCGGCACGAATCCAACGATATTCTGATTTCTTCGCCGCCTTCTGCGTTCGGAACAGTCACAACAGATGATGCTCGTTGCTTTGGTTTCTCCATGCGCTCTTGTAGAGGCTGTGTTTCAGCGGATTCTACCGAATTGTTAATACCGTGTGTCCAATCCCGATCTGTTCCACTACCTGAGATCCTGTGCTCCTCGTCAGTGGCCATTTCCGCAGCGCCGTCATTACTTTGAATGCTAGTACTGATTGCTTCAGCCTGGATGCTTTCCGAATTGTCGATTATATCAGATTCGGTTTTAGTGAGACTCGTTTCTTTAAACCCTTTGACTGGGTCTTCTGCATATGCATCGCTGTTTACAACTCCTTCGGTGGCAATATGACTTTGTTCCGCAAAAGCTAAAAGTCGTATTTGTTTGGGTTTTTCTTCGGAAAGCTTGATCATTTCCTCGTCGTTCTCTTTCTCCTCCTCCACTGCGTTCGCCACCTCGCTGTCACCCTAAGAGTGAAACAATTTGCGATCAGCTAAAAATTAAAAGAAAAAACAATTTTGAAGCGTTTCTGAAGACAGCAACGCCGCGGCCAAAGACCAGTAAATCCGCTAAGGGATAAAGATAGATTGGGCGACCGTAAATTCTTTACGTGACAGAAGTGGATGACTGTCCATACATCACATTAGCTGTACAGCCAATGACTACGAATAAATGTGCGCTCTTTTGCAACCCCTCCTCGACCCTTCGCCGTGTTGGTAAAATTTCGATATTATTGTTATTTCGCACCATTAATAGTGCACTTTAACTCCCCCACCCCCTCCCCCCTTTATAAGAAAAATTGTTGATTTTTGTTATGGTGGTAATAAATCAAAACAGCTCAGAAATGAGCGAAATTGAAGCATCACAGATCATAATGAGGGGCGTGTACAATAATCACATCACATAACCGTATAATCACCCAAAACGAATACGCAAACCAGAACAAGAACCAACCCTACGTGAACAGTTACACAATAAAAGATCACAGAATCAACCAAACTTCTTTTATTTTTTTCTTTTCTTAATTGTTTGTCGTCAGTGGTGATCACTGCCTTCACATGATACAATGTGAGAGTAACCGTGCCTCGCTATACCTCCATCCGAAATTTTGTACACGTCGATTTCCACACACTGTTTAATTGCCGCACAGTCTGCACTCTTAAACATTTTCTGCCTTCTGCACAAAATTTAACATTTGATGTAACTCCCATTTTCATTCTTACAAAAGAAAAAGAAAGAGGCAAACCCAGCTCTCCAATTCTGATAACCGGAATGCACTAATGGGACTGAAGTATTACGCGAACGTACCACACTAATACAAGGAGTAGCTTGTGAATAACTTACTGCAGTCGGCAAACTCAACGTCATGACAGCATCGTTCGATCTATGAGATGCGTATTCGGCAAGCAACGAGCGCACTGTTTTCACTTGTGGTTTCCTCACCGACAGCAAACGAACCTCTTCCTCACTGAGTCGTGCTAAGTCCCCTACCGTCAACAAGCCACGCGCTCTGAAGTCATTCCGCACTTCCAAGCCACTGAAACATAGAATGCGTTCATTTATCAACTGCAAACTCATTCATTTCACTGGAACAGCAACTAGAAGACGATCAGTGATCAAAATATGGACCAGCTCTTATATAAGAAGGATCAAAGATCAAAATTGGACTTGCTTTTATTTCCCTCTCACTTTGTAGTAACTGCTGGTGCATCCCATGCGATAACGACCACAAGTTACCTACCAGTTTGATTTTTAATGCGAAAAACTAACACTTTAAAAAGGTCGAAGGAAATATTTGGAGACATAACGTTCCCACAAAGACTACAGTTGCATTCACCATCGATTATGGGGCCACACTGGAAGTTGTTAGCAGCGAAAGGACGGGATGGAGCACGAATGCAAGATATTGCAACAAAATAAGCATAGAATGGACAGCCACTCCGCAGTCGGAGTCTGGAAGGGCAAAAAAACAATGAAACACCAGTCTTTTATTAGACCGTTATCAGTAGCTAGCTGCTCTTCGATAGCTCTGAAAAAGCGGAAAAAGACAGAGGCTTAACCTCTTAAGTTACTTCACTCTGTCATGGAACCTATGGAAGAAAAAATGAAACGTAAAAAACAGCGTTTGCAGCCTTAATTATTTTCTCTCGTAATCTTTAAATACAAAAAACTTACCGAGGGCCTCCCAACTTGAAGAACATCTGAGGAGGAATTGCATCAGTGCAATGCACCAACTCTGGGAATACAAACGCTTTGTCGTTGCCGTCTGTAGACGACGATAGTCTCTTTAAAGGGGAGAACTGCGCAACGGCTGACAGCTGTTCCTGGGAAGCCTTCTCCTAAATGAACAATCATTAAAGCCTCCGAATCCATACACAAATATTACAGTAACAAGACAACATCCATCCTGCGCTAACATTGAAACTTAAGCACATGAAAACTTGTCACCAATGCCCAACGAGCAATCGGAAAACAACATTACAATTTCTTAAATTTCAAAAACTCCTTTCTTTTCGAGAAAGTTGTGAGAGAAATTTTTGAAGAAAATTATCGCATTACAAGTTGGTACGATGACTTTTTACAGGATTCCAACAGAAGCATACGGCTTAGTAGAGTTCCTAAATTTATATTGCACACTTGCTCAATTACTGCAATAAATTTAGCTAAACCTGGGACGTGTGGAATAAAGATGCCACAGGACGCCTTCGGACACGCTTCGATGTATGGCCAATCGTTTCAAGCTCCTCATCCATTTGTAATACATCGAAATGAACCCTTCTCACCTAAAGCTCAATTGCTTTGTTCTGCTCCTCAACTAAAAGTCCATCGCCAAATATTATAACTGCTGCGATTAACAATAAATGAATCTATCCTTTTTTGGATCAAAAATTGCAAGATGAAGAAAGGCTTCTTCTAGGCATCATCCACCCATTTTACTATCAGCATGTGCCAAAGCAGCCAGCTGGAAGCACTCTCGTACTTTATTTTGTTACTAGCACAATGCCCATTTTCGCTAGTTGCTGGGATGCAAACGTGCAACGGAAGTTCTGCGATTCCAAACGCAAGACTGCAGGTCCACAGCTCGTCAAAGGAGTCTTATACTTTTAAAAAAAAGGCCGGTTTGGGGAGGGGGAGGGAGGCGGTGAAGAAGATCGACTCCTATCTTTACCACCACCGAACTTAGGCTTCAGGTTTAAAGAACGCGTTATGGAGCCAGACGCAACGTCTCGTTACTTCGTACGGCACTTCTACATTGAAAACGAAGCGAGATGACTACAGCTTATTCGTCATTAAAACGGATGTACACGAGTCAAGGAGATATTTTAAACTCTGCTAAACGCTTTGCGAATCTTAAATCTGCGAGTAATTTTGGAGTTAACTTGCATTATTAAAACCCGCAAAAAATACTTCACCTCCCAAATCTCGCAAGCACTTTTGACTGCCAAGTTAATTCTATTCCCCAACAATCTTTTTGAAAACGCCCCTCTTGTTTATGAACGGTGATCGAACATGTATCGCATGCAGAGAGCCCTTCGCATGAAAATGGTGACGTTTCGACAATTCATCACTCCGAAACCATGGCCGTTAGGCACCCCCTGGTAAGGTTCTGCACACTGATTTTCTACTGCCACATGCGAGAAACCATACAACATATAGTAAATAATAATTTCGTTTCAGCGGTCATCGGAGATATCAAAAACAACCGGATGGGCAGCACGGGTGCTTCGGTACATTACTGCCTAAAACTGAACGCTTTTTTTTAAACGGAAAGTTGAACCAAGAAAAATGACCTTTTTCTCACTTGTAAAAGGTGATTCTGCGGATGCGCTCTGAACTTTCTTCAGAATACCGGGCGTCCCCTCAACGGAACTTTCCGACTTCTCCTTGTTTAAATCTGCCTCTCCGTCGATCGCTTCCGGAGATGAATCATTTACTGCCGGAAATGACAAAAAGATACTTCTCTGCTAATTAATGCAAAAAAAAATCAACAATTCACAACCAAAGCAGAGAAAGAGAAAGGACTTCACTCTCTGATTCAATATTCTTCCCCTAAACTACAATACCAGATCACAGAGAGGTATGAAGACGCAAACCATCCTCAATCGCAACAAAACCACTACGGGAATAAAACGCGAGCCATGCTCTTCTCGGCAGTTAAGCAGAAAATTTGACGCTTTGCATACAGCCTTCCTTATTTCGGCATTAACATCAACTTTTTGAAGTTGAAATAATTCCCCATGCACGATTTCGTTTATGAAAATAACTTTCCACTCCAACGCAAAACAGGACTCGATCAACGGAACGCACATTGAAACTGTGCTAAAAGTGAAAAACCTATTCAGCTCCCATAAAAAAAAAAAACTACGTCGAGACCACGTAGCCTGTATAAACCTGAAAGCTAGCCTATCTTCCTGAACGTGTCGCCCATAAAACCACATACCTTGCTAAACTGCAAAATTGGCAACCACCACTTCTTCCCTTCATTCAACGTAATACTTTACAGAAATTTCTAAAATATTTCTTCTTAAACGTTGAAATCAAGCACTCACTGTAACAAACTGGTCTTCCATGAGAGGACGAGAGGGTGTATGATCGATAAATATAAACGGTTGATCTACCACCGCAATGCTGCTTTCGGATGGATCATGCAAGTCAAGGTTCAGTGTTAAACCACGCACTCCGCTTGATTCAGATCCAACATCCTCCTCGTTCATATCCACAACTTCTTCCACCACTGCCGTTGGCGATTCTTTTTCAACTAAAATTAGAAAATCACACTCCCTCGTTAGCCACCTTCACGAGCGTCTATGTCCAAGCACTGATACTCAGCTTTATGTCAAATCAACAGCTGAACCACACTCATCCTATCTGGTGTCAATGTTTGAGCCAGATTCACTCTATCTTACGCACAACAAATGTGACTTCGTGCGAGGATGGCTGATAAGTTCGGCGCTTCCATGACTTCACCCTTCAGATCTGCCAGTTTCATAAACTAATAACTAAATCTTCCACTGAAGAATCGCTTTTCTGCGACTCAGCCGGTTGGAAACTGCGAGTAAATTTCTAAATCATCGCTGAATACCTGTAATTTCTCTCACAGTCAAGCAATCGACTTGAAATTGAGTATGGAAGATTGATTGCCTTGAGATGCCGATCGCACAGCTGTATTCATTGGAATGTTTGGCCACATTACAATGAATGTGGCCAAACAGACACGCATGCGCACGAACCAAATGTCGCCATAATGAGTTTTGCAAATGTGGATTTGCCAAAGCGCTTGAGAAGTACGCAATAAGGAGTACATGGATATCTGTTAAACATATTTTTTGTTTGGCAATGAGCACACAAAACTAGAGCAATAATACGATAGACTACTCGTGTCAACCAAAAAATTTCAAATCGGACACCCAGATCAGCTCCGGTCGTAGAGACGTTTCTGTGCTCGTTCACTCTGCCACATTGACAGCAATCATTTTCCAGCGAGTCTGCCATATACAAACAAATAATATATTATCGACGCTCGCTGATAGTCGAAAAATTCGATCGAATTAGACACCTTAGGCATAAAGATCGCCTACTTTGCTCTTTCAAATTACACTTCGCTTTAAATAACGAACAATAAAAATTTGAAAACGGAATCATAATAAAGTGAAAAAACTTACCAATTATTTGTGAAAATTCATCTGATGTAGAATCGATCGACTCGGTCAACTTCCGTATTTCGTCATCCTACAACGGTTATGGAAGGCCTTTTCGAATAATCAAAAAACTTTTGCAAAAAAAAAAAAGAGAATATGAATCATGCCTTAATGAAAAATACTCATTCATTGTAACGAAGCAGTTTTTCATGCGAGGACGACAGGATGCATGAAGCGTTGATCTCCTACCGTAGTGCTAGTTTTGGATGGACTACAGAAGTCAAGATTGAGTGTTAAGCCACGAACTCCGCTTGATTAAGGCTCAACATCATCATGAAACAGACAGACACTGATGCAGAAATGATGCGTCATAGCAAAAATTGCCCTATGAGGCAAACAAGAAAAACGAGGCAGCTCTTCGCCATCAGCTTATCATTTCTGCTTAAAAAAATTTCCTTTACAGCATGGGCCTTTGTAAAACATTAGAAAAAAGAAAAAAACAGAAAGAAACCTTAAGCCGATTTGCTTTGCGCGCTGCGATACGGGAAGATCGTCGCCGACGATCGGCAGATGCCTGAAAGATCCTGCCATCGACGTAAGGCGAAAAACACAGTCGACACAGTGAAAGAATGAATAAGACATACTTGCACAGAAATCAAAGAGGTACACTTGTAGCACTGATTAAATAGCGATTAGACAGTTTCAAGCCATATTATTAGAAAAGACTACGGTAACAATTTCGAAGCTGTCCCTTTTCCGCGTTTTGGTACTGTGGCTCCGTTGCATTCCGAAGAGCTGCTATATATTCCTAGGTGTATTTGGTGGGCGGTTGGTTTCACAGTGTCTTCCTAGTACCCTGTCTCTCTGAAGATTTTTTATCACCATGCCAGTATCATTGCTCTCGTCGAGGAACGACTATCCAAAACTGACGTTTTTTTTGCATCTCGAATTGATAAGACCAACATATTTGTCACCAGAAGCAGAAAAGAATTATTCGGCATGGTCTTAAACCTTAGGCGTAGAAATAAAAGGCCAACAACGATGAATTTCTTCAGAACTCAGAACCACGCTAGAAAGAAGATCGACCCAAATCTGCGGTATTCAATAAATAAGATCACTAAATTGTTGTACATGAGCAAGAAACCAACGAGATGAAATATGACTAGATGTTGCGAATATACCATTCCCAAAGCTCCCATTCCCTCATCAAGGCTATGCGTGGCAAAACACCCAAAAATGAACATCAACTCCAAAAGTCGACGCTTAACACACCGCTGGTAGTAGTCGTCTTCTCTGATGAGGTGTTCACTATCCAAAACAATCAAAACTTTATATTTTTTTTATTTTTTGTTAGATGAGACTGCCAAGAAGCGGCTCTACATGGTCTTCAGCATTCACTTCTCATAAGCGTGTTTTGAGTAGCCAAATGTACGCTTTTCGGACAAAAAATATCTGCGATTTCTAACAGAAAATAATGAGAATCTATTGGAATTGATGCAACGAAAAGTTTTTGAATAGAATTTAGTTTCTTGGTCAAACAGTGCTTGATAACTGATCTGTGAACGGGGTTGAGCGCCCTCTCATAAACCGAGTGTCGCACCCAACGTGTACGCGAGTATCGTATATGATATCTGTGACAATTTTTGATCACCCAATTTATATTATTCGAACCCACAAATATTAGCGTCTCGAATTTTACGCGCCAATGCTAACGCTACTCCATTCCACTGATCGACCAAACGAACAGCATCTAAATGGATGCTTTGCGAAAGTCACCCGGTGACCGGTGTAGACATCTTGAAGAACAGCACATCAAGGAACACGTCAAAATGAATAATGCATCTATCGAGTTATGTCTGTTGTGGGATGCTGCCTATTATCCAAAATTGTTGTGGGAAGTGCTTCATAAGCATGCCCTTCCTGCGTGAAAATGCTGCGCATGTGCTGCTACAGCCCCGCCTTACTTCGGAAGTGCCAATTACAAAGCGACATTCGCGCATGCCGAGAGTTCAAACACGCTCGATATAAGGAAAAAACTTGAAGCAAAGTATTTAAACAAAGCAAAAAACAAAAGTATTTTTATACATACCGATTTTGAGCTTGTTGGAGACGCTGACACGCCTTCTTCGGGCACCCACTTTTTTCCGCTAAATTGAAGCCGTCTTGGGAATGATTTTTTTGACTTTTGCGGAGCACTCGAAGCCTTTGGAGGACTCTTCTGCGCCGCTGTTCCTGATGGCGATAGATAACTCCGTATATCAACACTTCTGCATAAACGTCGAGGAGTTTTCGACGGTTCCCTTGGAGGCGATTCTTCGATCACCTCTGGACTTTCTTCCTTCGATTTCGGTGCTCTTTCTTCTACCTCAGTGGCACTGAGAAAAGCAAATTATGAGGCATGCCTCACTAGCTCTGTGAAAACCTCTCCCACAGGTAACATTTGCTAGTCGATTTGGTAACAAGTTCACGGGATCAAAAGACGAAATAAATATCTTTACATCTTCCTGTAACATTTTTCAGCCATTAGCAGCGCAGAAAGATAATCAAAGGAAGAACAAGAGAAGTACAGAATCATAAGCGTGCTCTCCAACTTGAAAGGTGATCTCTCGAATTATAACACAACCGTCATCTGGTCATAAAACAAAGCACTGAAAGTATTACGAGAACTATTATTCCTTTCCTTGATTGAGCTGCGTTACAAACCGTATTCCCTCGAATAAGATCCTTAGAAAGTAAGCTCATAAGCTTCTAGTCGGAAGCGAAGTTACTTTTTCAGCCTACGCTGAACAGACTCTTTAGCATGGGAAACTACAGCATTCGAAGTGCTTCTGAGGGGACAGCTCTTTCGAAATGGAGGCTATTTTTAATTAACTCTATAGGAAGAGAAGGTATTCGAAGTGGACTTTGTTCGGGATTACACGGAAAATTAAAAAGTGCTCAAATTTGTTCCTTTGTTTCGTAAATGTTCAAAAAACAATCAGAACTACACTTGATATCCTCTACCTTCGCTTGCCAACCCTCGACCTCTCGTCAGCGAGCGAAGGGAAAAATTCGTTCTCTCCAAACCGCCCAAACGAAAGCCACCATAGCCAAAACGGCCTCACCACATTTCAATCTTATCGTCTCCCTTCCCTCCCCATCATTAAAACATTCGGTACAAGCACTGACAAACGTACGGTCATTATGATTAATCACTGTTAAAGAAAGTTATCAGAAACCGTAATCAATGATAATGGTAAGCAAGCGGCGCCAGTAGCAGTAGCAGAAATACAAAACGACTGTACTAAGCAAGTGCGTGTTGCGGGGCCACCGCTTAATGTTAGGTGTAAGTAAAAGCACATAAGGCATATAAGAGACATACGCGATTGGTTGAGTAGGCGGCAAGTGCGATGAGTTCTGGTCACGCGAGCTCAATGAAGACAGCCTGCAAATGCAGTTTAGACTAAAAGAAACGAGCAACCTCCAACATAAACCTTCATTTTTATGGTCTACCGATGATGTTCTGCTGGACCCCGCTCCCCGACGGTGTCCTTATCGAGAGCGGTTTCACAACTTTTACATCTAAATCTCTCTTCTTCTCTCTTCTTGCCCACCTTCCCCTTCCCCCCCCCCCCCCCACCCCCCCCTCTCCTCCCCCCCCCTTC
>JPKZ01001336.1:463435-490651 GCA_000803305.1 Toxocara canis
TCCTCCTTTCCTCCAGCACGATTACTCTTAGACGAGACCCATTTTCGGCCAAAAATCTTTACTCACAGTGCAATAATTAAAGCATTAAGAGAATTAAGCATGAGGGAATGTAACTTTACAAGAAAATGACGTCTGACAACCGCTGAGCTTCTATTATATTTTCACAGCACACATGAGCAACTGTTTTCAAAACAGGCATTCAGCAGTCGTTTCTTACTTTTGTCACAGTGGCAGTCTGTCAAGCGAATACAAGCACGCATCTAAAAACGTGTACGGTCACTTCTCATTTCTGTAAAATATGCAACGGAAAAAAACACACGAAGACTGAGAAGAATCCACTATATAAAGTGGAGGCAATATGATAGGCGCCGTTCGCGAATCATCCTGAGAGAGATCGTCATTCATAAGCGCCATTACTTCCCTGCAAAAGCTTTCGTATCTAAGCAATGACTTTTCTACAACAGCGCACTTTATTTCTGCAAATTGATATTTGTTTCCTTAGCGAGAAAAATTCAAAAAAATTCACTGATATCATTTTAGTTTTCAGACAGATTTACGGATAACATTTTAGATATCTTTATGAGGCTCTTTTGGTGTTCACAATAAGCCTTGAAACTCAATTTCCCAATCGCACCATCAAAGCCAATACTCTCTCCCCTCCCCTGTCCTTACCAGCTCAGCTCATACATAAGCCCTGAGTTCTTTAAATGCTTATTTCTGATGAAAAAACATACAAACAAACAGACCCTCTTGCACGCAATTTCTCCTTCTGATGTTCGGTGAGGCGCATTCTTTTAGTTGCTGATTGCGGCTCAATGACCTCGAATCGTTCATTGTCACCTCGAAAGTCTACACTCTGGCGTTTATTCGCCGGCCTGTCACACCCAGTCCGTGGTGCAATGGATGCGCTCTCTCTCACGGGTGTTAGCGGCTTAACAAGTGGAACGGTCACCTGCAGTAACTCGAAAAATTTTCACACAATATGCATACAATGAAAAAGATCAAGCCACTTCTCATGACGGAACATCAACAATCTCTTCAAGCGGCTGCATGCAAATACTGCCTCCTGCTGAACATTAAACGAAAAAGATGAGAAGGAAAAAATACGTTTGAAAAAAATGCCGACGCACAGTCCGAGAAACAGCATATTAGAGAGGAGAGGTGGAAAGCTTCTATGGTTTCAAACTTTGTCAATAGAGCTTCTATGACTTCCCACTTCGTTCTAACAGATAGGTATTCAGGAAGGCGACCATACATGTAAATATCACGATTGACATAATGCACTCATATGCACAAAGTTGTGGAAGCGCAAAAACAGCGAAGTCTGACATTACAACGTCTAAACTTTCCTTCTCAAAACGCAACGATGACGCCATTACCTCTGGCTGTGATTCAGGAATGCGGAATCTGCGCCGAAGCTAAAATGGGTATTATCAGCGGCAATGCTGCTTTGTTCTAAAATTATGTATTCTAATACTGAACTTTTTAATTTCATCTAAAATATAATATATATACTTTTTAATTTTATATTTTATTATTCATACTTCAGTCTAATGGCACCTCGTTAAGGAGAAATATCAACCTAGCTGTTATCCAAACGAACAACTCCTAATTACAATTACAAGCGCGCCACTTCGACACTTCCGTAACACAACACTGCGCTACATTGCTCGAGAAGAGCGTACTCTCACATGTAGCATTCCACAATAAATCTCTGCACACGTAATTCATGACGCCGATTCGCAAAGCATCAGTTAAGGTCCATGAATCATCGTTCACTGCGCGCGCGCTTCACACCCGTATCGAACATACGACACTCAGATGGCGCTAGCTTTAAAACTGTCTCAGATCAATTTTTCTTTGTTGGCACTTCGGAAAAAAAGATTTTTACTAATACTCCCTTGCACATTTAAACTGAGCCTCAGTACTGGGGAAGGGGGAGGGGGGAGCGGGAATTCACCGCTTCCCTGCAACTTCGTAATGGAATTGCTTACTAATCACTAACTGCCACTATTGGTAACAATCGCTACTATTACGTAATACCCACTTACTAGTATTACTGCCACCATTACTAACTGGCCGAATAATAACAACTGCCCATCAAAACCATCGCTGTTGTCGATGAAAGGAGGGTGGAGATTGGCCCAAGTACACGAGCCCACTATCCTATATCTATGTTTTCATCTCGAAACATCGGAACTGGCCCCAACCCTACTCATTTTATTTCGGTGCCCTTATTACTCACTTTAACATTACCTGACCATTAGCCTCTAACAGTCTTACTAGTAGTACAATCACCAGATGCTGCTCGTTTTGTAATGCTATTGTAACAGCATCGGCCACTACTTTGCAGTGCCTACCATTAATACGATAACCAATTAATACGTTCAGTAGCCACATTCCCTACTGTCAATGCCAAATGACTGTATTATTACTCCTGTTTATGAGTAATAACAATACTACTGACATCTGTTAATGTTTCACAAAAAATGCCACTGGGATAGCGAGGAAGCGGGGTAGGAGGGAAATGCGTGGGGCCACTGGCAACTACGAAAAAAGCTTCTGATGCGGGTAGATGGAACAATCATCTCCTCATTCCTCTTCTGTTAAAAAGCCTTGGCTGGGGAATGCAAGGTTCGAAATCAAGAATGGCAAAGTTCAAAATACGAATGTCCAGGCAATTTGGCATGCGTCCTTCAAAAACGCTCACAAGTTATGTGAGAACTAAGCTACTAGAACATGCAAAAAGCATTTATTTAACAAGGCATTCTTAATATGAGCAGAAACAGCAAGCGGAAAATTGCACGCAGCACTCGGAACCCAAATCCACTCTCTCTCCTTGCCTCCCCTCCAACCACTTACGGATCTACGTCCGATTTTCCTCTTAACACTGCTATAAGCCACTTCTAAAACTGACTCCTGAAGCTGAAAGCCACGTTTGAATTTTCAGTGCGAAATGTTAGCCACCAGTGGAAACTTCAGCACTAGTTTGTGCATAAGTCTGCAAGAAGGATTAAGAAAAAGACCTCCGAATCCGAAAGATCTTTGTCGAAGTCCTTGGTGGTTTGTTGGGACATCGAAAGAACCGAAGAATCCCGATCAAAACAAGGAAAATCAGCCCTCGTTTCCAATACCATGGGTATGGTCAGACGTAATTTGCCTCGCAACGAAATAAGCACATCCCTGAAACAAAAGAACATAAAACTTGTGAGAATCGGAAGCGTGTTGACTAGTAATGGATGGCTAACAGACAATCGGTAGATGACGAGTGAAGTTCAAACCTAAACGAGTACCAATGCGATACGCTGAATTGAATACCAAGTGTGATGATGATAAGTTTCTGTTATAAACAAAACATTTATTGCACTTTTGCTGTTTAACAAAAATGTTATAAATCCTGGTAACAAGTGTGAAATGCAAAAGCAACAGCAATCTTCCCGGCTGTACGCACAGAAAAGCATAGGGAAAGCAATATTTCAAAATTTCCGTTTTCCAAGCAATTCTTTTGCAAAAAAAAAGAAAAAAGGAACAAATGGTGAAGCAAAACGGTCTCTTAAGGTCAAGCTTAAAAATAAAGGCCGGTAGAAAAACTGCAGAAAACTAGCTAGCAGCAGAAGCTTTTCCATTTCAATCTATACAGTATAAACAAATCACAGCACTTTGCTATCTCTGCAAACATTTCCACAGCTGGAATAACCAATAATACTTGTAAGTTTTAGACGCTCGAACTCAACATGTAAGTCTCCCCTCCTTCCCACTTTCAAGGAGTTGCTCAAACAATAATAGTAATAATAATAACAAACGCGTCTATATGTAGGAAATAAACGGGAAGAACACACAAAAGTTCGAGAATAAAGAGTGATCGTTTGAATTGCAGCCGATATTCAAAATTAACTACAGACTGCTCGACGCACAGAAATCAGCAATCGGCGTACATCACGCAACTCATTGAAAAGGGTTACAAGCAGCCTACGCCTACAGTAGAATAAATGATCACATCTCATTCAACTTAATCTGCTCTTTACATCATTCGAATCTTTTAACATCACGAACGACATCAAGGTGCGTTATCGGCAAGAACGTCTCCGCAACGAAAGCTCAAAGAAAGTAAAATGAGACGAAATAAGAATAAACTGGAGATAGAATCGAACCTTAGAATAGGCGAGCACTGCAGCTTCGATGATTTGGCGAATGTCTTACGCCAGAAATCAGCAAGAGCCAAGCGGATAGACAAATTTGAAGAGCGAAATCCATAAATGAAAAGAGGTTCGATTTTGGAGAGAAGCTCCGAACAGAAAGGACCACAATAGTTGCTCTCCACTGACTTGCAGCTCATCTTCACTAATTCTTGCACCTGCGAACATAAAATTTTACAACAAATCTGAAAATCCGTTCATGAAATTCATCTGATACTCAGTTAAAATTTGGTTCTAAAACTTGAGCAAAGTGTGGGCCCGGATCACTTTCGTTCAAAAGTGTTTTCAATAAAACAGCATTCCACTAATCTTCGTAATGGATCCACACCCGTTGGGTATGTGGAATGATCCTAGGATTACACGTTATACACAGCGAATTTCGTAACTGGAACTTCTGTGGTTCTCGAACTGAAACTATGGGACAGCGAGAGGCACATGTGCATAGATGTGGCCATGGCAGTAAAGAGTGATAAAATACAGAATCGCAGAATCGCAAAAAAAGTCAAACCTTGATGGAACAACTTTTGAATAAGGCATCGTTATCCTTGATGGAGGAAACTTGTATGAGATGAGCAATGAATGGAGAAAGATTGGTGAGCAGAGAAATGGAATGCATCGTAGATGAAAGCGCACTGAACGCAAAGTGCACTGCCGTCAGAAGATTGCCCAACGCACATCGAAAATATTCCACTCCCGATTCGCTCTCCTTACCACATTTCTATAAGAGTTCGGCTCCGGCAAACAAACTACTTTTATAGGACCGATCAAAGAGCATGCACATAATCGACAAGCCACATGCTACTTAATGGTTCGAAATTAGCCAAGAAGGTACGTCTTGTCAACTGACCACACATCACTTCAATGTCGACAATCGCTAAAGCAACTATGACGTATACGGGCTAAGGTTTCATGACAAATCCCATTTCAAAATGGCTCATATTCAACGAAACTATTTGGATAGTGCCAAAACCATACAGAAGCTGTGCCCGCAATCGAAGACGGCATAATTCTTAGCTGTCATCATAGAAACGGTAACCATAGTGCACAACGACATATGAATTACGCAGTGAAATTTCATCTCTTAATAATTCTGCTCATTATACCGCCAAAACGGACGGCTTATTAAACCAATCGTTTCATCTAAAACGACAGTTCTTGATTTCAGTATTTTTGAATAAAAGATCTCTTTTAATCGAGAATTCTTTAAAACACTGACATATATTTATCGTTCAGAAGTAACGCGAATAAATACCAAAAACCATAAGAATACAAAATGTGACGACTGCCTAGCCAAAAGAGAATGTGCGGCCACCAAAGGGATCAAGAATGAGAAGCGGCAGACGACTGAGTTAAGAAATCTTCACACATTGTTTCCCCCGACTCTCAAACTTATTGGGGTATCGGACGAGCCAACGAACCGTCTTGACGTCAAAAATAGTTCTTACCTTTGCACTTAAGGCATCTAAAAGACGGCCACCAAATACGACGATCATCTTGCACAGCGTCTCTAAAGGATCGTCATTACCACCTGAAAATAAAAGCTAATTAGCTTTGAATTCCACAGATTCGCAAGTTCATTTCAGTGCACAGTGTTCAGAAACAAGAGTATATGAAGGCTCTCTTGTTTACACTCACCCCTTTCCCACACTGCTTTTTTTCTTCGATGAAATGAAAATTCCATACACGTCATACTGCAGTGAAAACTGTTTTACTAAATTAGAGTAAGAATAGCCCAATTAAGCTAACCAACGAATCCTTCTGAGGCCACAAACACACAAAAATCAAGTCGCTTTCTACTTCCCTCCCAGCAGAAAGTATTGAAATGATGTATAAGCTAAATCTGTAAAGCAAAGAGAAATTAAACGATACCTTCAAAAATCGATTCGCCAAGCGCAGTAAATGGAAACGTCTCAACGATGATACGCAACAAGTGCGAACCCACCATCAACGTATCGCTATTTACCTTCAACCAATAACTTTTTGAAAACCGTGGAAAAACAGGAAACAATGAAACACAACCACTTGAAACTCGTGCCTGTTTTCCCAGAAAAACAGAGATCCCCAAATTTCTACCACACAGCTGTATAAGTTCCAATACCACCACTCCCATCAAAAAAAAAAAAAAAAAAAAAAAAAAAAAAAAAAAATGGGCAAAAAAAAAAAAAAAAAAAACGGTCGGCCATCTCTTCAACGATCAGCAATGTCAAAAATTAAACGTTCATATTAGATGCCATAAAGTTGCGCGGAGTTGAGCAACCATGTAAGTTTTGAAGAAATATCCGATGAGTTGACAGAATCGATTTAATATGCATGTGATTCGTTACCGCAAATGAATAATCCCTCATGGAGGAATGCGGCGGTACTAAGCATGTCATAAATATCGTTGATATTGTACAGAACCAACAATCTACGGAACCTAGAAGGAAATGAAAACCACTGATTACGTACAAAATTTTGGCCTCGTTAGTTTGTCGTAAAAAAGTTCCCTGATTTTGAAAATTCCTTGAAAGCTTAGTTAAAGTAGTAGAAATTTCTAATGCTTGGCTGGACGTTTTTAAAAAATTTGGTTCGCTTCGTTTGTCAAAATCAATCAAAAACAGTGTTCGAGGTCCACTTTCTCTTTGTGCCGTCTTGACAACCTCAGCAGATATTTCATCGTTAGCTTTGACCGACCCACGATGATAAGAATTTGCAAGGTAATCGCATCAAACACTACTCGCAGCAAAAGTTTATTGTCGAAAACATCATTGTTCGAAAGACAAACAAATTTTTGCAAATTATGAATGCCCTCATCATCTTCACTGATCATCACGGTGAGCGTCGTGCTACCACGCTTACACTTTTTGGAGGACATTCAAAATGGGGTTGCATAAAAATTTTCACAACAGGCAGTTGACAGAAAATAGCCCAAAGCTGAAGAAGCGCGCCCGCTTATACTGAGCGGTTTGAAGCTTTTCATGGCTCACCAATTTTTTATTCAATCCGCTTTAATTTTATGGACAGTTTTCCAAGCTTAGGACGCTTGGTCGATTCCACACTCTGCAGGGACGACTTTTGCGTAGGACAGTGCAAATGAACGTAAAGCTAAATGCGTGTCATCTGCAAGGATGGAAGCTCGTAAAAAAATGCTTTATCCTTTATACGTAGGTGTTTGCACAACATATGTTCTTAAAGAATAAAAATAAATATGGTTCGCGAAATGGGAGAAGCTTCTGAAGAAGCTAAGGACCACTATGGCGGGAAAGAAAATAAATTAATGAGGAGTATTCGTTTCAACACCATTATGTACTATAAAATCTAGCTTCGCGTTCAGATGAAACGCATACATCGTGTGTTGCAATAAGTTAAATTTATCACTAGTTCCGAATTTGAAATAAAACTTTAGAAAAAACGAAAACACTGGAAAAGAAAAGTAAATCAGCTACTCACTTCGTTATCGTTAACAGCTTTAATCAAGCTATTCGCTGTTCTCACTGCACACGAGAAACCACTGGCGTTTGCCTCGCGCGCATTCGTCGTTTGAACACTTATGTACAATCTTTTCCAAAAGTCAAACAATTGCTTCGCCAACTCCTAAAAACCGGAGAATCGCTAGCGAATGCAAACAAAACAAAATGCAGGAATAACTTACAGCGCAATCAACACCGCAAAGCTAGCAGATGGGCATCATCGTTCCTCTTCCATATTCACCTCATTCGTTATTAGTGCACTGACAAAAATTTATGACCCACAATGTGAACGAAAGACGCGAGATGGGGAAGACGGATCTCAAGTGCACTCATCCCTCGCCCCTTCCATGATGCTGTAATGGATTCGAAAACAAAATAGAAAGATTTCTGAAAGGGCTAGAAGTCAGATTTCTCATTGCATCATCTGTAACACAATATTTATGGACAACGAAAATGTGCATCACAAAAGACCACATTACCTTCAAATTTCACATATAAAATTTGTGCCTAAAGCAGCCTTTCGATGCGATGGCTGCACATGTTACTCATGAATCCAAAAACGTACTTTATTTGTTATCACAAACCGAAGGTGGTTTAGCACACAGCTCAATGAAAAGTGCACTACATAAAAGCACATAAGAGAAGAGAAATACGAACCGATTGTCTGAGCTGGGCAGCGCAGCAGCACTCCAAAGGAAACATCAGCACTTTATCAGTCGTGATATAGCGAACGTCCGTAGCACTTCCTTCGTTCAGATCTTGTGTCTAAAGCAAAAAGAAAGCCACTCGATTTTAAAACAACAAGATGGTTCTTGCCTGTGAATAAACCAGTCAACGAATTCACTGCAACCCAACGATCCGCAAGCTACTGTCCTTAAGTGCTCATTGACAGATTTCACCCACCACTTGGCTCGTTGTGAGAAGTCTAAAGAATCACCTCAATGACTTTTGGGATGGAATAACTATAACTGCCCATTGGCCTTCAATGCTCACTCCCGCTCCCCCTGCCTTACCCCGTGTGAACGCCTTGCGAATGAAAAAAAAAGAGAATTCCCGCAGAAGCCAATAACAGCCGTTCATAGCCACAGCTGCCCATTTCAATTTATGGCCCCGACTCAATTCCAAAGTGAGCCGAATCAACGTCACAACCAAATATGATTATTAAAGTCATCAAAGCCACAATCAAATATGCTTGAAGTATGCTTATTTTCGAAAAAATGTAATAATAAAAAAACCAATTGGTTCACCTTATTACTATGGACGGTAAGTGCTGCTGCAACATAGATCCACACTACCGCACTTTGAGGACACTGCCGATTAGGAGCTGCATCAAGAACGCCATCGGTTATAGTCTTCAGTAAACGTAGTCTCACGGCATCACTGCATGCACTAACGTTCTTTAGCGCTGCTTCGCACAGCTGCCTCAACCTATAAGCGTGACGGGCTGGTCAGCGTAGCAAAAAGACACTGACAAGAAATCGCAAACTGAAAGAAACGATTAAAATTAACAAATGAGTTTTACCATAAGGGGTTCTCGCTTTGAACGCGTGCACTAATAGTTTTAAGACTTTAGTATAACATATGGAACTAATTAAGCATAATTAGTTCAACAGAACCCATCGGCGACTCAGCAAAACTTGCCACAATGGCAAACTCTTAACGAATGATTAAGACATGGTACTCGCACATGGCGCTTGACTCTTCTATTAAGGTTAATGCCTATAAGGTGAAACTTCACAGAACCGTCCTGCCCAGTATCACATGTCACAACTTATGCAAAACTCCCGTAGAACAAAGAACCCAACAAGTCGCAGATTTGGTAAACTAGACTTACTAAAAGAACGCTACAAGAGTTTCATGCAACAAGGAATTCACTCTTGCCAGCTGATCCACTATCCATGACATATCTAAACTGATGCTTGGAACAGCCTTCACTTGCGTATCATTATGTTTAATGAATTCATTCGCAGTATTATTGAAAGTTCTAAACAGATCGCTCTTCTGATGAGTGGTTTTGTGAAGACTGCCAATGAATTTAAAAAAGCCTTACAGAGATGGGTTTGCGCCTGCAGCAAGCTTGCGAAGCACAGCAACGAACGCGTGTGATATGGTATACTCGGATGAACCATTTGGAAAGTACTGTCCATCGCATAGCATCAAAAACGCGTGCTGCAAAAAAAAGCAGAATAAACTTAAACTCGCATCCATCTGACACATGGATGCGTTACATCGATAACTGACTGGCTATCGACAGCTCAACAATGCACCACAGAAGTCATATATCCCAGCGGTTCAAAGTATTCTCCATTTCTTCGATTCTGACAACTATTACGAAATGTTAGCCTTCTCGGGAGCTATGGTAGCTGGCGAAATCAAGAATAGCTGAGAAGTAAAATCAAATCTGCTCTTGTCCGAACGCGACCGATATTTTACGTCGGTCGTGTACAACACCAAGATAACAACAACTTTGACGACTAGTATATGGCGTATCGATTTCTTATGCTCGCATAACGCCAGCATAGCACTGAATTTGATGAGTTTCGAGATAGTCAGTCAAAAGCAAAACCAGCAGCAGAGTACGTAAAGCGTCACCAACACTTACAATGATGAGATCATGGGAAAGGTGTGATTCATTGATCCATCCAATAAAGTGCGCGATAACGTGCCTTAAAGCGAATACTCTCTTCGGTGCATCGATCACCTTGTCGACAATCACTCTGCACAGCGCCGCCCAAACGCTCCACAACTGCACATGCACTTGTGACAATGCTGCAGTTACTAACCATAAAACAACCATTCTGTATCGCATATAACACATATCTTGACCAGCGACGCGACTTAAAGAAACGTTAAATAAATGGGATTCTTATATGCACAAATAGGGCTCATTAACAACCACAATACGTTCCAGGCGAATGCTACGATAACGCCAATGACACCGAAAATATAGGCAGCTGCAACACTTGCAACACAGCTTTCAAGCGCGTCAACTACGTTGAAATGTAAATTTTACAGCATCCGTTGATTTCTACCACCTAGAAAATTCCTAATACAGCTGTTATATCGACCACTTATACACGTCAAGAACGATTCCAAAGCTTAAACATTGATTCGACTTCACATCGTCTTGCTTATCGGATCTCGATATCAACTTCCGGAAGCAAAACCACATTCGCAGCAATAATGCTGTCACACCCGCATTGCGCTTTCGTACCCTGCGTCCTTTTTTAGCAGCGCCGTCCAACAAAATGAAATATGATACAACACCGCGATTTTTTGCTCTCAATACTGCGCCGTGCTAGCTGTTTACAAAGGAAGAATAGTGTAACGTATGGTTCTATCTTTTCACTGACACTTTTCAGCATATCTTTTTAGCACAATACAAGAAGTACAAATATAGCAAACATGCAAAAAGATACAGGGACCTACTCTTTGCCCTTCCTCTCCCACTTCCCCGTGTATTAATGAAACGGAATTGAAGGCAGACGGACGATAAAGGAAGGGGGGGGGGGGGGGAGAGAGAAAAGTATATGCGCTGACATAGACTCATGTATTTATTATAGCGTGCCAATAAAAGACGAATAAAACATCCGAAATTTTGAAAAAAAAAACTCTAAGAAGTTACCTTGCGAATCCCTTTCTAAATAATAGGAGTATATTCGTATACAACCTGCCAGCATGAGAGGATGAATATGCGAAACGCGTGAAGACGGTAACGACGTGAAGATGCCCTCTAAATTATTCGTGAGAAGTGCAATGTGCTCATCTTTCGCAAAAGAGCACCCTGCGTTGCAAACAACAAACACTATGCTGCCAATGTAGTGCACTAATCTATTTTGAACAACGATTGTAACAGAAAATTTTGCACTGTAGCTTATTTTGCACTGACCATTTTGACATGCAACGAATAATAAAGACCGCAAAAATCGAAACATCTTCTGATACAAAACCAGCAATCAAGAAACGCTCTCAAAAAGTTCCTCTTTTAAGCGGCATCATCGGTTAACAACGCGATCGAAGAAGCACACGACAACTTAGATGCAAAGGTTTTCAATTTTAGTGTGAAGTAAAAGTAATGGAATGTTAGCAACAGCGGCGCAGGAAGCGGGGCGCTTTATCAACTAAACTGAAGACCGATGAGGCCTTAAAATGTCAAAAAGCGTTCCAAGTGTTTTTTGGTCATCGGTTCCCATGCGGATAGTACAGCTCCTTCCTTGCGTGAACTATGAAATAGTTTCTGAGTATATTTTTAGATTCTTTCGAAGCGGAATGAAAATTTAATGAATAAATTTATCAGCTTCTTCATCTAAAAAGCTCACAGAGTTTCTGATTCTGTTTCATTCAATCAAGATATAAAAAAAGGAGAACTTAAAACTTACTATAGCGAGCGCGACAGTCAGAACCTTCAGGAAGTCGAACATCGAGAAGCGTTGCGAGAATCGAAATTCCACTCTTCGCGAGAACGCCGTGTCGTCTCATTTTGCGCTTCATCCATTCCTCCGCTATTTTCAAGTCGCATCTGTTTTAAATTTTAGTACACCAACTGCACGGAAGAAGTGACCAAACTGTAACAATCAAGGCTAAAACTCGCCACATTTTTGCAGAATTTAAAGGAAAAAGGCATTACGGGAGGGATTACCTGATATGTGCCAATACGACTTCTTTAAAACAGCGACTGAAAATGTTGCAGCTACCATCCTTGAAATGTAACATTAACAATTGTTCGGCGCAGAGAAGAAATAAACTCGGGCCACATATTTTCAACGAAAAAAAGAAATCGATTTATCAATTTCTCCATAACCAACCTCAAGGCATCACTGAGAAATCAACAACTGCATTTCCGCCCTCACCATATTGATCTAATTCACAGTTCACACAGTCTACCTATATCATTATGCAACAATTAATAACCTATGCATCAAATTAATGTGGAACAGTTGATCTGTGCTTAAACATATTTGAAAAAGTTCAAACGTAAGGGCCAAATCGATTTTGAAGAGGCGGTGTACGATTTGTGGTACAACTAAACAAATCATACTAGCAGATACGAGCCACAGCAAACGCAACTTCCAAAAAAAAGAGCTCACTTCTCCACCAGTAGAGCACTGTGGTCGCTCACTGCCGCTATTGCCTCGCTGCACACGTCTCTCGTAGGCTCGACAACCTCTACCGAGCCTCCTACCGACATCCGAATTAGCCCAAGTACTACCTAAACGTAACAACGGCATCACTCTCAGCCAATCAGCTCACCCACCTCCTCTAGATTCTCGACCTCGTTTTCGTCTCGTTTTCTGCTAAATTTCTTTTTCCTTGAACAATCTTTGTTTCCCTCCTTTCTCTCGTTTTCTCTGACTACTTTTCAAGAGCCGCTGATACCACAGCTCGAAGATGGACTGCGATTTGCGACCGCTTCCCCCTGTGCCAATGTCGGGGGAGAGATGTTATGCCCCTGGAAGTTTCCAACATTTCAAAGACTTGCACATATTATTCCCGGCTTTCCCAACGTGCTCACTGTTCAACCCGTCTTCCCAAGAAATCAACATATGAGTTAAACGATTTTTTGATTTTTTTAGCAATGTCATTTCTACACATCTCTGGAACTGTCAGCATTTCATTTCCACTTTTTTCTTATAGCTCACATTGACTGGTTGCTTGCCAAACAAGTGCTTATAAACGTTTCTGGTGCGCCCACAAAGGACACAAGATCGAGGAAATGCAGCAGTTCGGAAGATGAGGAAGGAAAAATTGCGAAGAAAATTCGAAAATAGGGAAACATGTAAACTGAATATGAATTGTCAACAAACAACACATTAGTAATTTAAAAAGTGAAGTTTTTCTGCATTTGTAAAACCCCGGTGTGCCGCACCTCGCGTCCCATAAAAGATGCAGCCAGTCATTCAATTCGATAAGTTGTTGTCACTTGCAGAAGAAAACATAATGAAAGGAATACTAAAGTAAGCATGACCATTTTCAGTAGAAACGACTTTGAAAGAAATCATGAAAAACTCTTCAAATAAAGCGTACCAGCTCGTAGCATTGCGAAGAATATTGCCCAACAGCACCAGCTAGATGCACCCAAGTTTCAAACTTTGCTTCCAAGCAGAAGTCGGGCATATATTTCAGTGGTCTCAACATGAAATCCATAAACACAAGCAAATGTGTATCTGCAAAACTCTCTTCTCAACGCAAAATATGCATATGTTGCAATACGAATAATGATTAGCGTGAGCACAGAATCACTTTGTTGCGCGAAATAATGAACCTTGAGCATCCCTCCTACGCTTGAAACCACAGCAAAACATACAAAAAGACTGGCTCAATTTGGCTTAACCAACTCCTGAAACTTTCAGGAAATTCGAAATGGAAACATTCTAATGCACACTTCGCCAATCTTTTGTTTTGTTGTTGTTTTTTTTTTTTTTAAACAAAATATCACTAATTTTTTGGCAATGCAAGACGATAACTTTTCCCAAAATTCTTTTCTTTTTCTAATTTTCGGACCGTATGTTTCTGTTGGGGGAACAAAATACAGGTTAAATTTGTTGGGCAGCCGAATCATGTAATTTTTTCACTAAAAATTGTTTTCAGACTTAAAAGAACTCGGTTATAATGTTTTGTATTTGACTGTTTTTAACTTTGCTTTTTTTTAATATTTTAGAGGTGGTGGGACTGCCTTCAAAACTATCGGTGTCAAACTGGCGTTATTTCCCGAAATTGGAAAATTTTTCAGAAGTGGTGTTTTTTTAGAACGGAAATTAAAATGAAGATCGTTTTTCACGAAACTTTTGAATGTTTCGAGGAAAACTATGCTTATAGCAAGTCGATACCGACGGCATTGTGTGACCAGGACAAAAAATTGGAAAAAAATGCTTATCCAAGATAGAAATTCAGCTCGATTCAGGAAAAAAAATTTTGGGCCATGATTCGGCTTCAATCTCACCGATTTTGCTCAAAATTGAAATTTAGCCGTTCTATGCGACGCTCTATTAAACAATCCAAGAGATTATCAAGTAAATCGGAATTTACTTTTAGGGACTTGTTAAAACGTATACTTTGACCCCCCGTTAATTTTCCACTTAACTAAAACCTCCAACCGCTACCGCCTCATTTTATTCAGGCTTTACTGTTGTTCAGAAAAATATATAGTGTGGGCGTGTGCGTGTTCCTAATTACATGGCACACTTGAAAATGCCTATTTTCGAGCGGATCTCGGTTATAGTTAATGCTGCGCGCCCATTATTTACCGTTATCACCCGCCGGTGACAAACTTTCTGCTGAAATATAGGTTGCGGGATGGGCTAGCAAAGCAAATACCCGAAATTTTAGCTCGAAACAAATACCGGAAATTTCAACTCGAAGTTTCTTCCATACATAAATTTGATGGTCTCCGAACACTTGGTAGTCCACACGATGCTTGCCATGCTCAAGGCGGAATGGTTAGTGCTATGCGCTCGGGATGGGCTCGACCCGCGCATGCACTGTACTTCGCCGAATTAAAATTCCTCATTTCTCGCGTATTTCTAAGGGTTAGGAGCAAACTGACATATGTTCGGTTTTTCCTACGGCTCCATTGGTGGGTTACTGTAGATGTTATATGTCGGCTCCCCGTGAACCGTTTTTCATGGGGCCTGGGGCGATCATAACCGTATTAATATAGAGGCCTTATGAAGGTATACCGTTTCAGCATCTCTATCTGGAATGCCCGGAACTGACGAAATTTCAATCCCGGAGCCGATGAACCGATTGAGGCGAGGTTTGGCTTGTTGAAATCAGCTCTGAAGGCTCCATCCATTGGCATGTAGCATACCCGAACCGACCTCCAAGAAATCCCAAAATGTCGATTTTGGCAGCCCTCCCCGAAAGAAATCCTGAATCTCAGCTCCTCCGAAATCAAAACATAACACCCAAAAATTGCGCTTTTTCGATCATAAGGGGATAGGGTAATAACCAAGTGGAATTTTTCGAAAAACTTCCACTCCGACTTTAATCACTAACAATGCAGCATGCTGCCTTGATCACAAATATCTATAACATTAATTCCTTCCTACATGAGTTTCTTGGGATAGCGGGCCTCGAAGTTGTTACATCCTATTGAACTGTACTGAGGTGGACATTTGAGGCACATATGAATATTGAATGCGATAGGGACTGGCGAAGCCGCGAGTCCATAAAAAAGCCTGCTATGCGCCGACTCACTCACGAGAGGCGAAGCCCTCAGTATCTATCGCCTTCAATTTGTCGACAGCTGTGTTGGCACGCACACGAGCTACACAACCAGCTGTCGAGAAAATATGCAGTACATGCAGGTTAGGTATACTAAAAATGTGACAGCATCGAGGCAATCATGCTCTAAAATGCGACTTTGGCAACAGCATCGAGGAAATCACAGGGACAAGGACAAGTCGGGTCAAGGTTGAAAGTACCACTAAATCGAGTAGACGGCTTATCGGCAAACGTGGCAAAGAAAGCGTCGATCAAAGATCGCCAAACTCCAAGAGCACCTTCAGCAACAACTTCTCGTTTCGAACTGATGGCATCCTTGAGCGGAGGGCAGAGCGTATTTATTACCACCTTTACTTCTTCCGCCTCCTACGAATTATATTTTGTTACTTCTACAACACCTTGCATATATGCACCTCCTGTCACATCATTACAGCACATTGTTGGCATCGACAAATCTCCCATGCACTTGTTTCTGCCTTTAGCAGTCAATATTTTAAGCAAAATCAATCATATTCACTCATTCAATTTCTGCTATTCGGCAGCCACCACTGGACAACCACCCAAATTTGATGGGTCGAAAGCAGGAGAAAATGGGCGTTTGCTCAAATAATTTTTTACACAGAGATAGACTTTACCCTTTACCCGCGACATAGTCTGGAAAATCTCCTGTACACAGCCTTCCCTTTCCAAAAATATTACATGGTGCAGAAATTTCTATGTTGAACATGCTATTCGGTATGTGCTGTACAAAACAGACCCCTTTTGACACTGCGCTCACTAGAAAACTGTGAACTCTACCATCCTGGGAGCCATATAATAATTCAAATGTAAGGAAAAATCCTGCCGCATCAACAAGTATTGGGTACGGCAGGTATACGAACGCCAATACGCACTCTCGAAAGACCCTCAAGCTCGACTTACCCTTGTGACAACAGACCAACTTCAGCCTGCACCGCGCTCATATGCAGGAATGAGGGAACATAGTGAATTTTTTCCTCTCAACTGCCACGGAAGGGGAGGCGATAAATGCCATCCAACAAACGCTGGGAGATGAGGAAAGGGCGCTCCTACTTTCGTCGCCAGAAAATCTGACCGAAAACCAGCATTTCGAAGCTCGAACTTTCGAAACGTAACATTGATAATACCGTTTGTCGACACTGCACCATCATTTCCACTAGGCTGGTCATGTAAAAAAAGGACAGTTGTAACCTTGAACAAAATTGTCGCCATCTGTGTAACTCAAGTTCCGATTCCCCTCTAAATGGTAATTCTACAATACATACGGGTGCGACTTACACTTTATCTTTCCCCTCTTCTTGCTGGCAATGGCTAATATTATATCTCCTGAATGCCCTAGCTCCTACAAACCGCTTCGAAAGCCATGTCTAGCGATGAACACCTCTCAAACGCATGAAACGCATGAACAGCACTAAGAACATCACAAGATTATCATAAAGCCATGAATTTGAAGATCATTTCGCATTGATTTATGCATTTTGCTCTGAAAAAAAAAAGAAAACGAAAAAAAGAGAAAACGGTTGTTAGATAAATTTTCAAAAAACGGCCAAAATAACAACAACTCGTTTTGCCATCAGCTGAGGTCGCGACAAGTTGAGAAATTGAAAATAGTTCGACGACTACCTTAACCGAATCTATCAACGATGGATGGAATTTATTTAAAAACTGAAAAGAAAATCAAAATATGCAAATATGTGCCAGTACCTTAAGCAGACCAGCAAAAAGCTCAGTCCATGCGGTGAAGATGTTGCGCAATTTATATTCAACGTGCCCTTCGCCAAACATCTCACCGATTGCGTCCAGCGTTTTTCGTGACCCATTCAGAATGGCTCTGCGCAACTTCACGCTCTTTTGGATACGCTCGTGTGAAATCAGTTTACTCAAAAAACTGACAGCCGCATTTCCCAGTTCAGTCTCGTGCACACAATCCTCCAAAGTAAGCTTAGTTACCGCTTCCACATCTTCAAATCCATTATTCTCCAACCTTAAAAAGTTCAGCTCTCCATATGTACTTGATTATCAAATAGATGAAAAGATGGTATAATTTTCACCCGAATGTCTGAAGAAAGTTTAGAAAAGTACGTCGGGACACGCGGCTCAAGTAAAGATCTATCTTTATATGTTTTCATATACCCCAAAGCATTTTCAAGCGTAGTTAGAAATTGTTTTTTTTTTTTTGCATGAACTGAAACATGATTGATGATACCGAATTACAATAAAATTTTGAAGCAACTAAGCTTGACGACTTGACAGCTTTATAAACCAGCTGACTAGCTCGAACGACCAAGAAATCTTTGAACAAGCAAAATTTAACTCGTACTATTTCCATCAAGCAAACCGAAGTTAACTTCGACAAAAAAAAGTCTGCTTTCTTTTCTGAAACATAACAGATGAAAAGATTTTATTTACAATGCCAAATTTCAATTTTCTACTTCAACAAGACGTATGAGCGTAATTGCTGTTCCGAACCGGTTCCTTTTAGAAACGATTACCGGTATAACACCAATGAGCGGGGTGTACATTACCGGGCACGATTGCTTAGAACGACGAATCATTCAGGAATTAGAAAATGTCCGTTTTGAGAACAAACAATGAAAAGAATCGAATGAGGAGAAAATATAAACTTACGCTAATAATAATTGAGAATATAACGAAACGCGCTCTGTTTGATCCGAAGATAAGAAAGCGCCAACAAACTCCGACGCCATGAAATTGATCGGCGAGCTTTCGAGCTGAAAAATTGACGAAACTGAAAAACTGAAAAAAAAGGTAACATGATGGCGGGAACCGCTCAATATCCACGCATAAAAACTGCTTACAAAACAAACAAAAATGAAATGGATAAATATGCACTTCAGGCTGCTGTATCCCCAAACATGACCAGGTTGCTGCAATTTTTGCAACATTTTGATAGCTTAAAGTTTGCTGTATGAATTCCGCTCAGGAAATTTAGGTTGCTTGTATGGTTCCAGCCTTTTATCCGGAATTTTTAAAGCCTCAAATGCACTCATCTATTCTATCGAAGTCTTTCAACCTGCATTGGCGAGATCAACTTGAGGAAAGAGCAAAATAGTGCACACGGTATTGCCCTCCAAACCACACAGGCCTTTCATTTATATTCGTACTCTGTAAAAAGGAATACCAGCAAGATTCAATAGAAAAACGTGAATTAAGAAGTATCTACTTAAAGAGACACGTGCAGAATGGAACAATGAGAAGTACACATACCACTCGAGACCGCTGAACTCTAGTCGTACGTGTAGCCACGATTTTTTCCACAGATTAGCGACGATCCTAATCCTACGACGACCCAACTACCGCCTTCCGTCTCAAATTTCGTTCATTTCCGGAACTCAACCAACTTTAAGAATGGCGCGATTATGCAGCGCTATCTTTCCCGCGCACAGGGTTTCGAATTTTTCGCTTCCAAAACCCATGTTCGGTTTTCATTCCGAAGTCGCGCAAAAGCAGCCTTACGAAAACTGAGAAAAGAATGAATAAGACGCCCCACTCGATTTGCGGTATAGAAGTCACTGTTCATCTCTCTCCGAAAGTAGGTACTTCTTCATTGTCGACTTACTACATAGACGGAGTACGAATATTAATGAAATGCCTTTATGGTTAGGAGGATAATATGGTGAAAGCAGCACACAAATTGCCTTAATGGTCTTTTCTCCAAGTTCTGCTTCCGTTTTTGTCAAAGCTTGTGATGTCTATGTGCAGTTTAGTTTGCTTTATTTTCATCGGACAGTTTGCCCCAGCCGATACAAGTTGAAAAACTCGATGGAGTAGGTGAGTGCATTTGAGGCTTTAAAAATTCCGGATAAGAGGCTAAAAGCATACAAGCAACCTGAATTTCCGTAACGGAATTAATACAGTTAACTCTAAGCTACCAAAATGTTACAGAAATTGCGGCGACTTGATTATGTTTGCGGATATATCAGCCTGAAGTGCGTATTTATCAATTTGTGTTTTGCCTTACCCATTTGTATCAATCAACAAAATAAACTTGCACTATCTGTAAATGTGGAGCCATTCATCGTTGTTCAGTTAAACAACCAATAGATAATCAAGATTTGAGTTTCCTAAGGCAGTTTAGGGACACTGCAACGAAGTGAGTTGACTTATTTAAAAGTTTTCGCATGGGAACCGGAAGCGAGTGAAGCGGAAATTGGTTGTTTCGCAGCCAAAGCGACCATTGATCTGGGCTTATATCTACATGAACTAATACTCACTAATTAGCTTCTTTATATTAGCTAGAAGACGATCTGCGGAAACGAAGTGAACAGAAATTGTGAATTCAACTGTTTAGCACAAAAGCGTGCA
Organism: Toxocara canis; assembly: GCA_000803305.1. Classification (NCBI taxonomy): domain Eukaryota; kingdom Metazoa; phylum Nematoda; class Chromadorea; order Rhabditida; family Toxocaridae; genus Toxocara; species Toxocara canis. The sequence goes on from JPKZ01001336.1 coordinate 483,648, forward strand.
TCATTGTATTCTCAATTAACTGTTTAAAACGAATGAACGCATGATATAATTCTCAATTCTTGAGAAACAAAAAAAATCCTGCTTGTCTCATTACTTTAAGATTTACCGGAGGTTAGTTTTAAAACTATCAATGGTTGACACAAGAGTAAGCTTCCTCGTTGGGAATCGAAAAATGTTTCTTCCTAATTTTTCCCTACAAAACTAACACCATCTTCAGATGGTTTCTGAGCAGTGAACAAGACAACGTTCGCAAGCGATTCTATTTGCGTGTAGTCGGATGGCATTAAAATACAACCTATTGAACGTTAAGCACTAAATTTCTTAAATAAAAATACATGATATGGGAAATGTATGAAAGAAGCTATATGTATAAGCTTGCTAGTAATTAATCACTTGTTTAGCACTAATCGTTTGGTTGCTGTTGTGCTCTTCTCGCCATTATTAAGCGCGCGTGCGATTCATGAAAACTGCAACTGAACGATCAATCGATGAGACAACTTTTGGTGAGTGCGAAAATCGTATGCTGAAATTTGGAAGATCAGGCAAAACATGATCAGAAGGTCGGGCAGCTTTGTGTTGGACATGACGCGACTCTCTGGTCAAGCAGAAAATCGTTTCAGACCTATTTATATGCCTGGACATTTTGGTAGGCTAAACAAAATGAAGCGTTCAAAAATCGTAATTATTCCATACATTCATTCGTAACTTTTTAATAAACAATTTTGTCATCTTGTCATTTTGTCATTTTGTCATTTTGTCATTACGATTAACCTCTGAAGCTCAGTTTTCTGGTTAAATCGACCGTTTTATTGAAAGTTCACCTTAACGTTCAGTGAAACGCTACACTATTGAGCTGGTTAGTCTCAGGCTTGCAATGATGTTCGACCACTTGAGGTCACCGGAAGAACAACAGAGGATATCCTAGGACAAATCGATGCTACATAAAGAAGTGCCTAACTGAAGAGTGTTGTCGACATAACACTGTTATATCTGAATACCTTTGTTTCACTGTTTTTGTCAATAGCTCCTCTCTTAGCCGATGTGCCTTACATAAGCTCTAAAGAACGACTTCGATATTTAATACTCGATCTATATGAGCCCTTGTACCCTGTCCAAGTCAACCTCCACTGAACGCCAACACACCCAACGTTGTCCAAAGTTTCTAATGTCATCCTTGAATCGTATCTCAAATCAACTGGCGACAGCTGCATAATAAATTACGAAGTTCTACATTTAGCGCCAAATATTCCAGGACGATCGCCCAATGAAGTCATGTTGAAATTGTTATCAGCGATATCACAAAGAAGGATAATCGGTTAGAGAAGAGACGAGAACAGTCGTAGTGAGGTAAGGTATGCAAATAAATTATTCGATTACGCTGTTCACTAAACAACATCATTATCTTCCATCCAATTAGCCCCTTTTTGCGAATAGTTTCACCCCTTTATACAACACAGCGCTTCTATTCACTTACAAGTGAACCGAATGAGAAGTCAGTATTTTATCTCTAATGATACCACCCTATATGTATATATTTTATCTTTCTCCGTTATTTTCATTAAATGAAAAAATGGCTTCATGTTTCATCTTAAAATAACGTTACTCTTCTTGTCAATTTCCTAAAAATGATACAAAAGAACACAGATAACCCTCAGTTACGAGAGAGATACGTGACGACCACGCAATCGTAACTCGAAAATATCGTAAGTCGAAATCCGGCTTAGCCTACCCATGAGTCTCACAGAATGTTGATCAGTATGAGTAGTACCGCATACTAGCATCTCACAAGGCGAGAGATGCGTACATCCCAGCATCGTTCCCAACGTATCGTATCGAATACAACATCTTACCTTCTGCGTTAAACTTAAAATATTTTACAATTTTGCCGTCTCAGTATTATGATCATAAGTCCGAAATATCGTAACCCGAACCATCAGAACTCGAGAAGAATCCATATTATGACTATGTACATTCGTTTACGACAGTTTCGGCTCGCGATTCACGAGAAGTTTAATAGAATAAAACACTTCTTTTAACTATCCTTGGCCCATCAACCATGACGACTTTTTATCAAAGTTCTCTACGTTTATAGTTTAACCTTTCCTTCTTCTCTCTTGTCTTCCTCGTATAACAGCATAGAAATCAGGAAAACTTAAGCAAAACATTTTTGGACAAACGGAGATGAACTTTTGCGCTTATTTCATGCACCTTCATATGGGCATTCAATGCCTCAAATTCATATCATTGCTGCAATTTGAAATGCATTTCACAAAATGTAATGCAAACAATTGCATTGAACTGAAAAATTGGAATCGATCTCAGTCTAAGTACACGCCGCGTATCCCATTGAGAAGATGACTGATTATGTGTGCAAGCTGCCAGCAGCGTCATCTCAGAATCAAAATTAAAGCATACGCTATGTAGTGATACTTTTCAGCTAATCACTAGCAAAAATTTTAAGGCGTTAGCATATCTGCTTGATGAGTTACGAAATGAAATGTTATCTTTTATACCTTCGTAGAAATCCCACAATGAAATAAAGCTTTAAAATTTAATTTTTTTTTGATTTAGGCAAAACTGTTACTGAAACGTTTGAAATGATTTCACTGTGTATAGCAACGAAGCGATCAATTAAAGTGGTTTATTAAGTGATTTAAAGTGGTTTAAACCAATTAAAGTAGTTCAAACGTAACAACGTTTAAAAGTGGTCTGCAACAATCGATGATGGATTGGAAAGCAACAAAGGCAAATCGTGCACGGGCACATCAAACTGGAAACGAGCAAAATGTGTAAAAACAATTTTTCGAACTGATCGAATTGCCTCCCTGGAGACTCATTGAGGAACTCATCCATATTCCCAAAACGATTGTCCATCGAATTTTAACGGAAGATTTGAAAAAAGCGGAAAGTGTGCGCGCGATTTGGTCCATCGTGCGGTTCTCACAAAAGTGCGAAACGTAATTTCACGTCATAACTTATCAAGTAGACGTGCGAGAGAAAATGTGTCACACTACGCAACACAGGCGTGTTGATTCAGAGATGGCGCTGCAAGTAGCTTATGGATAGGATCACTTACAATGTAACTGGGAAACATTGGCTGATATAAATTATGAAAAGTGAGGCGGTCGCAAGCATTATAAATATCAAACGAGCTATGAGACAGTCAGCAGCCAAATCAAACCATAGTATAGCTGAGGAACTGAAAAATATTTTCAACTATCAAAAAATCCATCGGTTCAAGGAGTGATGAAATTTTTGTTCTCGCCAATTGCAGTAACAATCGCGAATGAACTTTTCTTCGAGTCCGCTTGCCCCTTTCACCCTTCCCGCGCTATCTAGTTGAAATATTCGAGTAATGTAAGAAAGCAAAAGATGATGTCTTTTTCTAAGGGCGCGACAATGTCTTTAGCAAAATTATTTGCATAATTTGCCTATTTGCATAATTACAACATGCTTATTAAACTCCTCGACTGCAACATAAAAGACTGGTCAGACGAAGAAGAAGAAGAAGAAAGAAGAAGAAGAAGAAAGAAGAAGAAGAAGAAAGAAGAAGAAGAAGAAAGAAGAAGAAGAATAGTCTTTATTCACATGAATAAAGAAAACTGCACGTGGCAGTAAGGCAGTAAGATTTATAACAAAACGGTACCGACACAAATGCACTTATACGAGCATACGAGTATGCGAATTGCACATATGTGCATGAAACAATCGCATGTAATGAACGAGGAATGGCAAGAAAGATATTCAAGAAAGTTAGTCCACACATGTACCATCACATAGCTTAGACAGCGGGTAGTGATGCACATGATGCACAATCCTCTACTTGACATCATCGGCACGTAGGAACATCAAAGCGCAACAGGAACATGAAGCAATAACACTGGGAAATCGAACGAACAAACAGAGTGGAAGGGAATACTATTATTCATTAGATGCGATTCAAGTGAATTTTTTGCACAATGCGTAAATCTCCTCTCTCCCATGTTAATATTTGGTCTTTTCGTCGCATAATATTATTTTCTTGTTTTGACGTTCATGATCGACTTTCTAGAGAGAAGATTCTCGAGGTAATTGCTGCTGTTACCTTCTTGTGCTTGGACAACCACTACTTGAAAAACGCTATCAGCTATTATTTCTGTTTTGTCCATCAGCAGAATGATCGAAGTTGTGCGAACAATAAATTAATGAGACAACGTTATCGGTTGTTTTTTGCATGAAGTTGAATTCGTTCTTAGCTGAGGTTCACGCTATCACGACGACAACTGTGATTCTGAAGTTGCAAATTGCAAACAAAATTGCAAATTGAAGTTGTAAACAGAGTAAAATTGCAAACAAAATTGTAAACAAAATTGCAAACAGAGCAAAACAACAAAGTGAATGGCAGTGTTAAGTTGCAAACGCATTCTGCAGTTATAGGAAGACGTTTCATTCGTAGATCAGCCCCAAATTCCTCTTTATCGTCAATCAGTGGCAAATATGTCCTCCTCGCAGACCAGCCCCAAATTTTTAATATTGTTTAGAATCCGAAGTTTGAGATTATCACTGATCATGGTAGCATCGAGAGCCTATGTATGCGCCTTAAGCAGCATCATATCTGTGCATATGTAGATGCCTTCGTCAGTCTTTCTTCTTTCCTCCTGTAGCTTCAGGTTGGGATAATAATAATATAAAGCACATTACTGACGCTAATATATAGTGCAAATTAATAAATTTCTAAGCAGTAAACTCAGGTGAAATAAAATTTGGAAACGGACGACACTAAGGTACAGCATGATTTGTCGAAAATGAGAAGGCGCAAGGTTATAGAACCGTTCACGAATTTTCGGACCATAGCAATATGGTATAGTTTCAAAAATACCCCTGAATTGACAACACTGGCCACATTTCTGTGCGTGGGAAACGCCAGCACAAAAAGGCACTTCTCAGCACCCGTTTATCAGTGTGTCGTGCATCAGACCACCAGCTGAGTGATTAACGGCAACAAATCATTCCTCCTCCCTCTGCAATGCTACAGCACCGTATATTTCAGAAAGTATGGGATGTTTATGGGATGCTTAAATTTCTTACCAGCTGCAGTATTATGCATCAGAATGAGCGGCTTGGACTTTGGCGGTGCTTGAGTTACAGGTACCTCCCACCCTCCCCCTTTCACTAATAGAGAGGCATGAGCGTTTCTATCAGCAATTTAGCAAAAGTGCGAAGATGCCTACTTGTGTGACGCTGTTGGCGCACTCATACTGACCTTGGTGCCCTCACCGAGGAAATTGCCTCATTTCGATATTGGATGTCAGTTTGTTGAGTTTGTTAATGAGAAAGGCATTCAGCTTCTTCATTTGCCCTAGCTTTGCTTTTCAAACTTTTGCTGCATTGCTTTCATTGATTCGAAGAGATCGCTCTATTCTTCATAATTTGAATATTTCAGAACATCTTTTGTTGATGAGCAATATGTAGAAATTCTTAAGATTTATTACAGTTATTAAAGAGTATTGTCTGGTGAAATAGGCGTAGTGCCAAATTGTATGGAAGAAAAACAGATAAGTTTGCATTCAAAGCGATCCTATAGAGGCGAATGAGCAACAAGCGAACGAGCGCAGTTTATGAGAAGGTGTTTTGTTGAAAAGGAATTGCTTAAGATATGCTGAGGCCAATTTTTCACTGTCCATATAATTTTTTTTTTCTGTACGCCTTCACATACTCAATGCCATTCTACAGTACGCCTTCCCTTCAATTCCCCAACGACCACAAGCCATTCATTCTATTCAATTAGCATTTTAATTTTTACACAAGCATTTGATACACTCAGCGAATTGGAGCATCTAACTACACCATCCAGTACAGGAAAAATTATTTGACGTTTTCGTGGATTTTTTTTCCACGAGTTTTGAGAACAAAATGCACTGAAACCCAGTTGTAACCCACTTTCCTGAAAGTATTTCTGATTTGTGGGAAGACATTCGAAGAAGACATAAAATATTCCACTTTTTTTGAAGAATTCTTTCTGTTTCCACGAAAGTTCCGAAAGAACTGGTTCATAACTCACTGCTATTAAGCCATCAGGGACCAATACCTCTTTCTACTACGTTTGTAAAGCCCGGGTATGTCAACGTGTATTTGAGAGTATCGCTATGCATTTAGCAAACCGATTTGCTTCTTTCGACAGATGGTGTGCTTTTTATTATTAGTAATTAAAGCATGTGCAGTTGTTCGCTAACGGTGGTAGTGCTCGTTGCTGTTCGTTGGAGTAGTTGTGCTTTGATGAGCAATACATGATGTTCACTGTGTTGGCAACCAACCGCATCGCGAAACCGTTTCACGGTTGCCAGTAGCACTCGAAACACCTCTCTATGGCAGATAAAGAAGAAAGTTGCAAAAGAAACACTTTTATGACCACTTGATACGGGTCCTTAGCAACTTTTATGTTTAAGATGTCATTTGATACGGGTCCTTAGCAATCGAAATACATTCACCCAATCTCTCTCTCTGACTAAATGTTAATATGGTCACTGCGGTGATTTTAATCTTCACGAATGACGTTTGGGTTACATACAGTTGAACGAAGAACGAAACACATCACTGCGCAACAGTAAAGAGAAATTGTTTTGATAACGCCTTATCTAATGTAGCACACACCATCTCCATTTCCCGTAGGGAATGAGCCTTCTAGCATTGCTTCGGCTTAATTGCGTTATACGTATCCAGTCTCACTGGCCATAGTGCAGTTAAATATTCGAGTTGCTGATCACGACAGCCGAATCACTAAAAGGAATTTATCGTTGAATTTCATTGAAAGATGATATGAAGTTTGGAACTTTTCTTAGCTTTCTTTCTCTTTGCTCGTTCCGCACCTAGAAGTTATTATAAGTTCTCAAATTCATTTACGCACAACAAAGCCTCCTCTTCAAAACCAACCCCCTTTTGAACATAGGAGTTCCCCTAAGTCATCCACCCTCCAAATAATTCCTGCCTCCCCACCTCTCCCCCTCCCCCCCCCCCCCCCCCGGGGT
>JPKZ01001336.1:500897-538805 GCA_000803305.1 Toxocara canis
CTCTTGCCTCACTTTAAACTCTACAAAGTTCTTCAGTAACTTTATTTCCATGACTTTTTATTGAACCGCAATAGAATAGTTGCCGAGGGTACGCATAATGAACTCGGATTTTCTGCTTGTGATAGAAGCGACGTGCTGCAAATTTGGGCAAAATTCGAACAAACACCTCCGTACGATCATTTCTATCAGCAAATCAGCATACTGATAAACTTATTCTTTTGTTCGCGCCTAACACCGTTTGATATCCCGTTTTCCCAATTCCGAATCCCACTGAGAATCATGAAAACCCGTTGGTGTTACAGCTGTATCCAAATTTAAAATTTATTTTTAAAGACGAATGCTGTGAACGAAGCATGATCAGATTAACTTATTCGATGAAATGAAATTGATCAGAAATGACCTTGAAAGCTGGTTCGCACTCACATTCTGCTTCACCAACCTGAACAAGAGTTCAAAAGCGAATTTGGATGTTTTCCGAGAAAACGTTCATTGAACGTTTGGGAAAACAAGTTTTCCGTAGAGGTACACAAGGATCGCTGAAAAATAATGTAAAGAATTAATAAGATTAAGAATGAATAAGTTATTTAATAATAAGATTAAGAATTAAGAATTGAGAATTAAGAATTAATAAGATAGGAATTTTTAAAAAAACGCGCGATTTAGACAGAGTAGTCAATAATCGACGTTAGCAGCGCATTGAAAAACTGGAAATTTCATGCACAAGGAAGGTGAGTGACCGATGACTTTGAGAATATCTAAATAAAACTGCATGAAATACCAATCGTATTGCACTCTTATCGTCATTTAGTTTCCTGAATCAGTTTATTTAGTAAAACAACGTAAGCCAGCTGGCACTATCACTTCTTCAAATTCCTTCACCTGCCACGAACGACCGATCGTAGAAACTCGCTGGATGTAGATGAAGTATATTTTGTTAGGCGAGCATGCATAACGCTTACTTGTTACACAGTTAGCCAAACAAAAGCCACTTGTAGACCAAACGATGCAAGTATATGAGTCATAGATCGTTAAGTAGTGTATCTGCAACTTTTATTGGTCACGTGACAACTCGTACGCGTTACGTTCCGCTCAAATGAGACCATTCACAGAGAAAATAAGACTTCTGCGCAAAAAAAATATCTTAATAACACCTTTCATGTCGACCAAGTACGCAGTAAAATAGGAAAAACCAGCGTATAACATTTTTCATTTGTTAACTGCAATGAGTAATAAAACGAGAACTTTATTTTATATGTTCCGCAAATCTGAATTTGCAAAGCGCAATGTGAACATGTCTGTGCCTATGAATGTGTACGCAGAAGTCAGATTGTCCGCTCAGTATTTTCAACTCGGAAACATTTGAATGTGAAGTTACCAGTTTTGATTGCTATGATCCTAGGTAATATTTGTGCATTCTATCTCGGTTAGATTCATCCACTCCGAAGAAAGTTATAAACAACTGATGGTCTTGCAGTGGATATAGGGGTCCGTCTTGTATTACGCGTATAATGACTGTTTGAGAACTGGTGTCGCCGCTGATGAAACAACGAATATGGTTTATTCGATTTTTCGACACAATAAATAAGCAAAGCATAGGAGACATGAATGAGCGGCCGCACTTTATAATTGTACAGGTCACCGCTCTCCTTATGTACGGCGACGCCACACCGTCGAAATGCCGAGTAAATACGGCTCATTATTATGAGACTGGTGCAGACGACGGCGATGATACTACGCATTCAGAGATGCAAAAGAATTTACAAACACTTTGCGAATGGTTGGATAACAATCTCTATGGAAGTCACAGAAAATCGACTATTTAGAAGAGAGAACGATTGATAGGGTCCGTTGGAATCTGCATTTTCATCGCGCAGATTAGAAAAACTGAATGATCTCCTAATTCGTGAGTTGCCAAAGCGCATATTATGCCATCCAGATGGCTTTTAGCCTTTAATCAACGCCATCAAAGCAACTACCTAATGTTACATTGACACCGACGCCACATGCTCACCATATCTGCTAAACCTCTAAGCACCGTATTAACCGCAAGCTTTGCAGGTTATGCGTGTCGGTTTAAGTTCTGTCGCATATTCGACTCCTGATTGAGCCTACGAACGGTTCGCAGGGAAGAATTCGTTCGTAGACGCAGTCCACACCACTGCGCAGGAGCGATCAACCTGCCGCCCGCCCTTTCTGTTTTCAAACCCTCGTTCGTTTTCCCTTTGGGTAAAGATTCACGTGTTGTGCATGCCAACTCCCTCACATATGTCAGCAGTTCGAAACGAAAACCGCTTCAGTCGATCAAATAAGCAAAATTGAGAGGTGTGATCGAAACACTATAGGCGTTATGTAGTCGACAAATGAGTCCTTTCCCCCGCATTTTTTTAATGATACCGAACTGTAAGTTCACCATGGACCTGTCCCTTCCATCCCTGTCTCGACCTTTTGCCTATCATTGGTATCCGTGGTCAATCTGAAAAACTGATTAAACGCCATTTGTATTCGCAAATGCACGGTGTTCCCAGTTCAGACGTCAGCATGAAGTAGCTCTTCCTAACTAAAGGCTTTGGCTTAGGACTGATCTTTCTTCAAATTCCTTCACCTGCCACGAACGACCGATCGTAGAAACTCGCTGGATGTAGATGAAGTATATTTTGTTAGGCGAGCATGCATAACGCTTACTTGTTACACAGTTAGCCAAACAAAAGCCACTTGTAGACCAAACGATGCAAGTATATGAGTCATAGATCGTTAAGTAGTGTATCTGCAACTTTTATTGGTCACGTGACAACTCGTACGCGTTACGTTCCGCTCAAATGAGACCATTCACAGAGAAAATAAGACTTCTGCGCAAAAAAAATATCTTAATAACACCTTTCATGTCGACCAAGTACGCAGTAAAATAGGAAAAACCAGCGTATAACATTTTTCATTTGTTAACTGCAATGAGTAATAAAACGAGAAGAACTTTATTTTATATGTTCCGCAAATCTGAATTTGCAAAGCGCAATGTGAACATGTCTGTGCCTATGAATGTGTACGTAGAAGTCAGATTGTCCGCTCAGTATTTTCAACTCGGAAACATTTGAATGTGAAGTTACCAGTTTTGATTGCTATGATCCTAGGTAATATTTGTGCATTCTATCTCGGTTAGATTCATCCACTCCGAAGAAAGTTATAAACAACTGATGGTCTTGCAGTGGATATAGGGGTCCGTCTTGTATTACGCGTATAATGACTGTTTGAGAACTGGTGTCGCCGCTGATGAAACAACGAATATGGTTTATTCGATTTTTCGACACAATAAATAAGCAAAGCATAGGAGACATGAATGAGCGGCCGCACTTTATAATTGTACAGGTCACCGCTCTCCTTATGTACGGCGACGCCACACCGTCGAAATGCCGAGTAAATACGGCTCATTATTATGAGACTGGTGCAGACGACGGCGATGATACTACGCATTCAGAGATGCAAAAGAATTTACAAACACTTTGCGAATGGTTGGATAACAATCTCTATGGAAGTCACAGAAAATCGACTATTTAGAAGAGAGAACGATTGATAGGGTCCGTTGGAATCTGCATTTTCATCGCGCAGATTAGAAAAACTGAATGATCTCCTAATTCGTGAGTTGCCAAAGCGCATATTATGCCATCCAGATGGCTTTTAGCCTTTAATCAACGCCATCAAAGCAACTACCTAATGTTACATTGACACCGACGCCACATGCTCACCATATCTGCTAAACCTCTAAGCACCGTATTAACCGCAAGCTTTGCAGGTTATGCGTGTCGGTTTAAGTTCTGTCGCATATTCGACTCCTGATTGAGCCTACGAACGGTTCGCAGGGAAGAATTCGTTCGTAGACGCAGTCCACACCACTGCGCAGGAGCGATCAACCTGCCGCCCGCCCTTTCTGTTTTCAAACCCTCGTTCGTTTTCCCTTTGGGTAAAGATTCACGTGTTGTGCATGCCAACTCCCTCACATATGTCAGCAGTTCGAAACGAAAACCGCTTCAGTCGATCAAATAAGCAAAATTGAGAGGTGTGATCGAAACACTATAGGCGTTATGTAGTCGACAAATGAGTCCTTTCCCCCGCATTTTTTTAATGATACCGAACTGTAAGTTCACCATGGACCTGTCCCTTCCATCCCTGTCTCGACCTTTTGCCTATCATTGGTATCCGTGGTCAATCTGAAAAACTGATTAAACGCCATTTGTATTCGCAAATGCACGGTGTTCCCAGTTCAGACGTCAGCATGAAGTAGCTCTTCCTAACTAAAGGCTTTGGCTTAGGACTGATCTGACCTGATCTTTCAAAGAATAAACTTCACTAAGGAAAAATGTGATGAATATCCGTTAGAGGCAAGTGACCAACATTTACGGGCATCCAGTCAACATTGTTCACCCACGATAGCAACGTAAAATCATTCGCAACGACCACTATAAATAACGACGATGTCGTTTCCCAGTTCATGACACAACTGACTGCTGCAACTTCCACATTTCAATATGTTCGCTTGTAAACTGTCCAGGAAGAAACAAAAAACAAAAACCACCAAAAATTTATAAAGCCAGATGAAAACATCATTCTGGTTCGTTACGTTTATGCGTGGAACAGAGTAAAGTGAATGAGGAGCCTGCCTGATCAACCTCAAAGATCGCAAAGTAAAAAATGAAATAATTACAAACATTAAACAAGACATCTTTAGAACTAAAAGTGCATATCTGCATAATAGGAACGATAAAACGGGTTATATACATAAAACTGCGGTCCTCAAACCCTTCCCGATAACTTTCGAAGCAACAGCTCCCATGCAGCCAAAACCTCATGAAGCTAATGGTAACATTCAACGCTTCGATTATAGCGTTTTCGCAAAGCACAACTTTTCCGTACCAAGGTATAATTACCATTACTTGAGTTCGATTTATCAACCCCTTCACCTGCGAAGCGATATCACACCCGCAAAGCGATGAAACTCAAAGAGAAGTCCAATAGCTACCCAGAGTCTAGAGCTTAGTTAAGTTGTAGGAAACCGTTGAATCCAAAATAAACTTAAAATAGTATTTGAGCAGGACATCTGGAAGCGCCGACGGATAAATACTTGAATAAAAGCGCTCATTCGACGGTCACAGATTTGGCCAGGTTGCGTGGTCGATCCACCTAAATACAAGGATAACTTATGCAGAGCATCAATCCTTCCTCCCCTCCCCACTCCTTTTCTATCCATCCTTCCTTCCTCCACCTTTCCTTAATTTCACAAGAAGCTTTATACACCGATTAACCTATGAATTACTGTTGTAAAAATTCGGGAAGTTTAGCGATGAAATCTTTTTTAGTCAGTATTCGCCTACTAAAACGAAAAGTTTCCTCCGTTACCTTTCATTTTCAAGAAGTTCTACAATAAACACAAAACTTTTTCCTACATTCGTTCCTGAAAAATGTGGCTATGCCTCTCCTGGTAACACATCGATATTGTACGGGAAACAAAGTTTGGCAGCTGCTCTAAGTCACATCGCATATGACGCCAACTTAATGCAGACGAGCGGGGGTATATAGCAACTCCATAGGCTTGTTCTAGATCATAAGGAAATGAAAAAGAAAGCAGAAACGGATGCACTACTTGTTTTAGGGTATTTCATTTCGAAAAAGCTAAAACCACAATGGGGGCGCTCGCCTTCGAGGATTCTCTTAATCCCTCGAACAGAATGGCTTCTAGAAAGTTTCCCGACCTGATTTTACAGCTGTTTTACAGTAAAAGAACAGAACCGAACTGGAGCAATTATAGAAACTAAACAGATTTTCAGCAAATAATGATCGCAAATTAACGGTGGTAGTATTAGAAAACTAACGTTAAGCCCATTAAGGTCAGCGATATGGTAGCTGAGCAGTTGCAGAGGAATAACGGTAAGAATGTTCTGCACGCAGTCGACCGTCTTAGGGATACGAAGCACATGTGATCTACCTGCGAGATCCTTCTCTGGTACATCCACATCGGCTATGATGATTGGATCACCTTCACGAGCCATCACCTGCTGCAGCGCGTTCAGTGATTTCTGAAATGCAAAGCCCGCGAGTCTTAAAACTTCTACTAATACAAATTCAACAAGGCCCTCAATCGACCACAGAACGTAAAAAGATGGGAAACTTGGAAGTGTAGAGGCTCATAATCTCAACAATTGATAGAGTTCAAGGTAAACGAGACTATAATGAATAACTGTCTATTGAAGAACGGCACACAGTGGCAAACAAATGTTTCAAAAGTATCAAGCGTAAAAAGTAGTAAGTATCCGATAACATCCAAAAGTAAAAATATTTGATAACATATCTGTATCCAAACAGCGAACGTGAACCTCAGATGCAAATATTTTAAACTTCCAAACCACGATTAAAATATCTGCTTTTCCTTGATTATATCCAACCCCCTCCTCCTCTCCCTAAGGCGTCTTCCTCCATATCAACTGCACAACTTGCGCGTCCAGCATTACATCCCTTCCTCCATTCCATGCAACTCTCCGCTTTCGCTAGCAAAATGTAAAATCTCCATTCATAACCCTTTCCCACTGTTGCATGCAAGGAATGAGAAGGCAAAAAACGTAGCCATCACTATTTTGCCAAAGCTTTTTCCCTTTTAGCGAACCACTCCCACTGAGCCCAAAACAGTAATCCCTTCTTGTACATCTAAGAAGCGATAAAAAAAATCAAATAACCAAACAATAATCCCTTCCATCATGAGCAGAAAAGTTTCGTGTGCTAGTAAAATTTTTTAATACCAAAACGGAGAACGTCATGATACTGTTTACTGCATGAATAAACCACGCTAGAACACTTGTTTTATGACTTCATAACGCACTCAGAGCTCGTACTGATTAACGAGGACAACCCGCACAACGAACGGTAAGTCCTTGAATAATCTGATTTCATAATAAACAACGTAATTCAAATGTTTACTGGTGAATTTTCTCCGCAGTCACCAAACACCGCAACAACATACATATTTCCAAGTACTAATTAAATGTTAATTATTAAATAACGTTTAATTAAACGTCATCATTAATTAAACGTTCGCAAAGGCAGCATGCGCGATACGAAGCTCACTGTGTGCAGTCTGCATTGACTTTAATCTAAAAAATTGCAATCCGAAAACAACCAATGAAAGAAGCTCGCTCTTCATCAACTGAAATATACGTAAAACAAAACACCGCGAGTGCCAACCACTGAACAAGAAACGGCTACGGAACCACACTATCTTATAAAGTTATCTTTACATCCAACTAGAAAATGCATTCAAATGATGAGCTTTGGCGCTTCTCATTAAAATCCGAACGAACTCGTGGAAGCACTGATTACTCGCTCGACTAACGCTTACTATTTAGCACATCAGACGGTGCGATCCAGTCTTAGTGCCTTCTGAATCTATTGGTATTCACTGTTGGTGTGCATGAACGGTTGGTGCGGGGAAAGGGTAGGAGCGGGGGTAGTGGGAAGGGAGAGAAGGGAGAAGGTGAGAAGGCAATTCATGAACTTTATCTTAAGGAAAAACGAATATGGAAGGAATAGAAGACGTCAGTACCACTGTACTGCACAAAACACAGCAGAATCATATGCGAGTAGTTTAGTGAACAATTTAAACCAACGAAGCATGCAATGGTCACCGATGGAACAATGAATAGGTTATTGGCGTAGAAACGGAGTGGACAACTGCGATACACATACATAAACCTTTCTTGCGTTCACGCATGTGAATGTTTCGATATGCGAGGCGGCAAGCGAACAGAGAACGGGCGAGTAATTGCGTAGGATAAGAATAACGATGAAAAGAGGTGAGTAATGTTGCAAAGATACTAACCTTATAGACGTTGTCGCTACAAATGATCATGACGATGCCGAGATTACGATCCACCATTGCCAACGGGCCATGCTTCAGCTCACCGCTCATTATACCCTCACAGTGGCGAATCGAAGTGGTGTTCGTTTCTGCGCACGAATCTGCAATACCTTTCATCACATCCGGTCCTGTCATCTACTCTCTCTTCACATCGGAATTATGGTAAATGCACTGGTTTTCTAGACACTTTCATAAATATGGAAGGTGGTACTTCTTCGCTAACTTCATCTACCTCCACTGACAGCAACTACCCCCTTTTCCTCATATCCACATGAAATGTGTGGTATTATGGCTGAAAGGATATAGCTCTGAAGCTGCAAAGCACAAGATAATTGCATGAATGTTTCGTGTGTATTAAGCTGCAAATGAAGTAAGCAGAGTACACGTTTTCTGACGGGTTCTAGAGGAGGTGGAACTCTGCTCTGTAAGGTTGCCATACCTCTGGGAGCAGGAGTACTCGTGGAGAAACTCGAATCATAGCCAGCCGGAGTCTCAACATGCGAATCTTCGGCATTCTGCGACGACACGAAACGACGCGCTGAAATGGACTGTGGGCCTACTAAACATCTCTCACTGGCAAAATCAACAAACAACGCCAATTAGGAACGAATATAACTTTGTAAAAATGCTCGCAACAGTACCACAAAAGCAATAGAGGCAGTAAAAAATAGGCACTGTTTGCTCATTTGCGTACGCACAAATCTGTCACCTCTGCAATGTAGAGCCGTATAGGCAAAGCTGTCGCTGCACGGATGGAAGATAAAAGTGCAGTGAATGTCGTTTTCTCTGCGTGATCTCTTGACATGCAATCGCTACCACAGTCTGATACATGACAGTGGGGTAATCAAAAAGGCAAAGCCGTACCATTTTGAGGGTGCATAACAACGGATTAGATACGATGGTAACTACATTCAAGCAGGATATGGAAGGCAACATCGCAGCAAAAAAAAACAAAAAAATATCAGAACGCGGCAAAGAAGCGCAGCGCCATAGCATGAAAATATCATTTACCTCAAAAGAAGCTAATCATAAATGAAAGCAAAGTGAGCCATTAATTTTGATTGCATTACATTTGTTACACTTAAAATCACGTCGATGGCGACCGTTTGCAAAAGAAAAAGCAGAATAATCGACAAGAATATTAGATATGGGCAATTCCCGAGAAGAAAGTTGAAAACATGTCTATATTGGCATGCTCAGAAGACAAACAAAAGCAGACACATTAAAAACAGTGCAATGGCTCTCATCTTTGATCGACTGCACGGATCGCGCTCAGTAGCTACGCAAAAGCGTTGCATGCTGCCTCGGTCTGCTCATAATCGCCCCTGTTAGTTAAGTCAAGGATTGTGATTTTCTGCTACTTACTGAATGCGTTCCATGGAGACCTCAACTGACCACAACAACGAAAATCAGGTGAATATTCACCATCCACATTTGTTCATCAACTTTTTCGACAGCTCAAATGTTTTAAAAAGAGATCTCGTAAGGGATCTTTGGATTTAATGGAACGCGTTACCTTCGCTATCCTTAATCGCATGAAACGATACGGCAAATATAAGAATGCCAGCGACGCTCAGTCACACTGCAAACGTCAAACAAGTATAGCAAATGAAAAGTTAGAAGAGCTGTAGGCCAACAGCCAGAAGCAAAAAAAAACAAACACGCAGAGCTCTTATTAAAACGGCTATGGTCACATTCACGAAACAAAAGACAGTAAGCCTGAAAGGATAGTAAAGCGATAAGCTGAAATGAAAGTGAGTACCGTCGCAATCACTTGCAACTGCTTTCCGTTCGTCATGCCACATCCAGCCACATTCTGAAATTCTCTACACTCACAACCTACACCCCTTCAGCCACCTAAAAATTGTTTCATCTCCTCGAAATAACGGCAAAACTGATCGTCAGCAAATTATTTGGGACTTTAAAAAAATGAAATCCCCCCCCCCATATTTAGAAAAGGGGGGATTTCATTCAACAGACGTTCCTAAATTCAGCAAAAACTACACCGATTAAAGAGATGTGCATTTCTTGCAGAACATTCTAATACAGCTTCAGCAGCTCGTTAACATCACCCAACTAGGATGGGGAAGACTACTGAGTGAACTCATTCACAATTCAAAAACCTTCCTGCATCCTGTATAACATGAGCGTAACTTTTAAATAGATAGTGAGAATATGAAAAAAAAGAAGTAAACGCGCTAATGAGCAAAGAGTTCCACTTATATATAGAAACTATCAACGATTCAGTAATACAGTCAGGAATTGATCAATCAGTGCAAAAACATGCATTAAACAGTAAGCATGCATGGCCATGCACTTGGATGAGATCCATTCCTTTTAACGCTACTGCCTGCTCGTAACGTGCAAAACAATATCGTCGTAACAGAGATATAGCAATCATGCTCCTTAGAAAAGCGTCCGTTTAGCCGCCACATCAAACAAACATATCAGATCTAATAATCTTTTCGACCACAATCCAATCCAATAGTGACCAATCAGCGGTATTGTGGAGTTAAGTTTCCTAGAGCAGCAACAAATAAAAGTCAATGAATGTAACGCGCACGTTAGCGCGATTTGTTTAAAAATGCGACGATCTTGGGTGGCTATAATCGTGCTTACAATCCATAAAATAATAACTTGCGGATTCCCATCCATGCAGAACTTCGTTTCAACCACAGAACAACGACAGCCTCTCATAAGCTGATCGCCTATTCACCCATATCGCCGAGACGTTTTCTTATTAACGGCCATATTTCAGTCGCAGATATTCTGATAGAACCATTAATAGGTGAATGAGATGAGCAGCATACAAATCCCCCAACTTGCAAGCAAGCATCGCTTTCTCTGCAACCACTCTGATAGACTACAATCCAAATAGACTACAACTTTCTTAAACCGCACCTGATGATTCGTTTCAATTGTTTGTGACGCAGACTTGCCACTGCGCCTGATCATATTTGTCTCTTTCTTGCGTCATCTTTGTTATGTTTCGACCACTTACTCATATTATCACAAATGAATTTAGTAAGCGCGTTAGAGGTATACCATGCCTATCGTGACGGATGAGAAAGTGAACAATAAACAATAAACAATAAACAATAAACAAAATAGCATTGGAATATCAACTCGACCTGTTCCCGCTATTGACGCAACCGGTCGAACCACATGCACTGCTTAATAAACGATTTCATGGAAAGGATTAAACGGTTACCTTTGCTAAAGAAGACTGGGAAGTGGTCTGTGGACAGCCGCGACGAACTCTTGATTCCGACCAGCAGTGGACTGCCGCGCCGTGTAGCAACCAGTTGACCGGGGAAACGACTGCTCTTGAACGCCAACGCGAATGCACCCTCCTTAAATCTCCCCCCTCTGCATTTTTACAGACAACGAAACAACTGCGGAATATAACACGAATCTTGATGAAAGCTCAGACCTTCACCGAGAATACATTTGGCCTTGGTCAACAAGACAAGTGCCAGCAAAGACTGACCGTTTTCGGGGAAGGCGTAAACATCACTCACGCGTAAACACAAAGATGTGACTCCCGGTACTGAAATCAGCGTAGGAGATGAAAGGCGCAACGCCACCTAGTCATGTCGATCGGAGTCCGCACACACAGCAGCTCACACATACTGAGTACATAGGATAAGCCCTATAGATTCCGAACACCTGTTTCTGCTTGCGCCAAAATTTTAGCGCACAACAACGAAAGGAGGAAACGACTTCGAAGTGCACTTGAAAAAATTATGTAAAAATGAGTTGACAATAGGATAATGGACCCCTCGTTCACATCCGACTTAGGTACAACAGACGCCAGCGAGAGTAGTTATGAGGAGACCAATTTTAGGAAGAGATGTAGGTTTAAACTCACAGCCATAAGCAATATTATAAGCAGCTGTGCTCAGACGAAGGATACTTACAAGTTGTTGAATGGCGGTTTCAACGAGCTGACGGAAACTGAATTCTGGATATTTGTCAGCAATATGCTGGATAAGCTTCGCGATCACTTCCGTATCGGTCTCAGACTCGAACTCGTGTCCTTTCTTCAGAAGATATTCCTTAACCTCACGGTAGTTGGTGATGATGCCATTGTGCACCACAAGAAACTCTGTAAACACTTACTTTTCAAGAAGCACATTCACCAAAAAATCGTTCCCCAATGCAATACGCATATAAAACCCAAAAACCGTACTCGGCCTTTGAAATTAACACTTTGCGCTGTCCGATAACTCGTGCGATCCCTATAAATTATATCCTTAGTGCTAGTTAAAGATAACATCTACATGCAAATGTTCACTTCAACATTCACCTTTCCACATCTATTGCTAGCGATCACTTTAAAATCTGAGACCGCCGCAGCTCCAAGTGAATCTAGTGTGTTTAATGTTGCGGAACAAGAAGAAAAAAATACGAAGTGCTTGAAAGAGAGGCGGTGCATTCGCACTTGCCTTATGTTTATATGCATGTTTCTTATTTTCGATTAGCTATGTTCGCTGGCGTTGCTAAAGCATTAAAATGCCACAATAGACACGAAAGCTAAGCAGACCGTTCTTTCTAAACTATTATCAACAGAGCAAGGCGCTTCTGACAGAGACAAACTAAACATCTGCGATCGCCCATAACAGAGTTTTACAAACTTTTTTAAAAAAATTCTTGCGTCTTATTTATTTCATTACTCCGTATGACATTGAAATATTGGCGCGTAGGACAGAAAATGAGTGCCTCATACATATCCCATACGGCTTATGCTGCTCATTTATTGCGGTTCTTGGGTTCACTAGTAAACAATCGGATTTTCCCATGAATATCTGATTGTCGGATTTAAAAACAGTGCAAATCAACATAAAGCAAGTGATAGCAGTTATCAGAATAAACCGAAAAAGTGCAATCGTAAGTTCTAATGTACTACTGCTGCAATAGTGTGAATGTTCCACAATCATGAAGTAAACCTAAGCATGGGGAAAACAAAAAGACGACCTCAATAACCCTATCTGCAGTCACTGAACCCGCCGCTCAGCTCGTAACCTCGTTTGCTCTTTCCCCGCTCTATCTTTCTTTGTGTACTGCTTTTGCTTCGTAGATGCGACCTCATCTTGAAACTGGCACTTGATTTGCGACTCCGTTCATCAACCTCTTTCCCGGCTCTACTTCCCATACAGGCAAACGCTGGGAGGTAGGTTGGTGAATTGTGAAAGTATCACTTTCAATACAATATCCACATTAATTACAGAAGGGAAACGAAATCCTCAAATTGATCGTGAGCGAGAGTAAGACGAACCATTTTTCTTGTTAGATCTCTGCGGATGCGAATTGACGTCCTTGGGCGAACCGTGAGTAGCCCATCGCGTGTGCGCAATGCCACAGTGGATGTTGTAGACGACGTCGAAATCGAGCTCACGGTTCTCTATAATGGTTGCTCTCCTTTACAATAACTCCATGCTGGTTTACCTTTTCGAGCAAACCCTTTCCTTGTAATGCTTCAACGATTATTTCGATAAATATCGGCAGATACATAAAAGATGTATATAAATAAAAACCAACGAACAAACTCGCCGATTAATTACAACTGCTTTAACAACTTTAAACCAGCACCTCCATTCCACTCGACAACAAGAATATATAACTACGGTTCAACTCCCCTCGTGTGGTCTGCACTGGTCCACTTATTTCGTTTTTGTTTTTGTCATCAATCATACGCAAATAAAGCCCAGATGCCTTGTGTGAAACAGAGCAAACAAAATATATGGAAGATTACCTACGCATGGAAAGGAAATAGGGCGCAAAAATTCCGAATTCTCGAATGGTTTCCTCACTAAACCACCACATGTGACAACATTATACGAGACAACCCGTCTTAAAGAGCATTTAACTCGCACGCAGTCTGCCTTAGAATATTCGAGAGAAAACAGTGATGATCACCTTTGATATGTTCCGAAAGAACGCTGACTTTGCCCACTTTTTTGAGGAGGGCCACTTCCGAGTGTGGCGTTGCAGGGTCGTTGCTGCCGTCGATTGCGATTCCTGAATGAGAAATATATTTAAGCCCCTGCAAAAAACAAGTCTTGCATTTCAATTTATAAGGGAATCGAATATCTTACAAACGTAAGACGTCCGAAAAGGTATAATAAGGGCATTTATTTATAAGGCATGCAGATGCCCGTCGCAGCTAACAGTTTAAAAGTAAATAGTCGAATGTGAAGTAGATAAATTCTTAAATTAGATCCTTTCGGATATGGCATAATGGATGTGGCTTTCAAATTTCTTAAACACATTTTTCGTTCAAATTCCACAGTAACTCGCAAACCAACTGCATCTTCAATCAAAAAACGATCATATTAAAAATTTACGTTTGCCCTTCATTATACATTTCAACTAGGCAGCGAAGTGTATGGGTACTTATGCTTATGGGATAAGCGAAAAACGGCCCCCTTTTAAGCCTATTCAGTAATATGCGCTATCACCTGCCGCAGTTTTGAAGACGCCAATTAAGTTCGCTCAATTGCTATTGGTCAAATTCTCATTGCAGTCAACCATCGATTTAGAAAAAATCAGTAGAGAATCGAAACAAACCTGCAGAATCGTATCCACGGTATTCCATACGCTGCAATCCGCGCAGGAGAATGTCGATCACCTCACTGCGCTTTTTTGGCGTCAGGAAGTTGAGATATGCGAATATACCACACATCGTTGTCCACTAACCCTGCAATCGCTTTAGCTCATCTAAGCGGACATAAACTACTCCAACTGCACTAATCAAAGCAAGATGCACTTCAATATCCGAAGAAATATGAGGGTTCGCCGGAAAAAAAAACTGAGGAAGAAAACAGCGGAGTATAAGTCAAAGAGTAAAAACTGCAGAACGGGAGAAGCAATGCACTTTGGTCGGCGTTTTCAGGGAAGGAACATGACAGATGAGTAATGCAAATGCTTGACCGACAACATTTCAAATCTGAGACAATGTTTACGTGGAATAAGGTGGGCTCTGTACATTGAGACTGAATTCGAGAATGGAGTTATTCGCACTGTACGACTCGGCATGGCTAGTTATGACCACTACAAAGGTTAACGATCCTCTCCCTGCCGGTCAACGAAGAGGCGGTAATGAGTGCGCAGAACGCCTGAAGAGTAATTACAGCAATACTCAGCTACGGTCCTAATTCAAAGGGAACTCTTTCCGAGAACTGCGAAGATAAAGAGGCGATCGAAGTTTCTATATCGGAACAAATATAAAATATTCGTTCCACATAAGCGAAATTTAGATAAAAAAACGCATGCTAAAAGAGAGAAGACATGTTGAGACATTTTAGTGATCGCAGTGCTTGACCGAATATTAACACGAAGACAAGTGAAGGAAATGGTAGTTTTGGAAGTACATAAGTCGCCTATAACGAACGCTTTCTCTTATGAGCCTAATCACCTTGGCGACATTGTTTAACATTAAAGGAAACTAAAAGATGTAAAAGGGAACATCGAGAGCATTACACTGCACATCACAACTCTATAACGCTATCCTTCTGAAGCTGTACGCGCATAACAAATAACAATTTAGTATATACTATGAATTTTATACAAGTAATAAGAGGGAGAGAATCTTTATTTACAATAAAGAAAGCATGTAACAACGCATCCAGAAAAAAAGTATACACGAAAGCTACAGTATATTCATAAGTATAAACACTGCGATTAACCATGCGTTTAATTACCCATAATAAGTGCGATGAATAAAGCAATTAATTCAATGAGTTATACTTTCATTTGTGGTGCATGAAAACGATAAGCAACGAGCAGCATCAAGAATGCTTGTCATATAAAAAATTGGTTAAAAGGTTTCATTATGAAGCTCTTCATGAACGCCTCATGAGATCACAAACTGTATCGCTTTGAGCACGCTCACGAACATCCATCGAAGCGCCACTACTTATTCACCTCGCTCAACTATACCAACCCACCAAAGCTAGACGCACGTTATAAGCAATGAGTAGTGCACACGCTAGACGTAACCTGTGTTATCGTTTACCTGTGATATTTTGCCGTCTGACCGAAAAAGTACGCGCTAAACGTCATTCAGTGCTCCATTACAGTTCGATGATCACTGTGATCGTTGAATATAAACAACTGGATAAGTTAGGCACAGCACAGCCAAAGGACACCTGGGTCACCTCAAAGCAATAACGGTTGCGCACTAGCCGTTGCATCTCTGTCACGATAAAATGTGAATAAACAAGTGTTCTTTAACGAGTCTTACTCAGCCCTCATTATTTACAGAATGAGATCTTCTTCCAATAAAGGTTACTGGCCATAAAATCCCTTGCAATAAATAAATTAATTAAATTAAACTAACTGAAAACTAACTGAATGACCGATTCATTAAAGTGCATCTTTGAAGTGAAAGCGATGAACAAAACTGGTCACCGCTGTTTTCTAACTTATATTCTACAACTCATCCCACCTCGCAAACAAACTGCGCGTTTACCACGGTAACCAATGTGTTCGGCAACGCTCTAATATATTACTCTCATACAACAGTGATAGCAAGCGCGCTCTTCAAAACGAGTGATCGGATACGATGACAAAGCTGCGAATGAAGACGCTCCTTGAGCAACACATCAAAGATGTGGGCCCATTGAATAAACATATTTCGCAGGCAAACCAGCTTAAACTCACTCTCCTTTTTCGTTAAATGCACGTTTTACGTTTTACTGCGCGCTCAAATCCCTTCTATCGCTAAACAATCTTCAGATTACTGTTTAACTGCGAACAACACTTTTCCAGTGAATACTTGGCCGAAGAGCACTTTGATCGAGAAAAGCGATCCCGATGATAGAAAACAGGCTATACGATTCGCCAAAAAGAGCCTGCCATGATGCAGCTTAGTAAGAAGAAAGCGGACAATGAATCGCCATGGACAGTGACTCACTAAATTGGACTGCGATCGGCCGGGGAAGAACAAAAAGCTGGTAATTCGGCCGATCAAGCATGAGCTACTGTGAGTTTTTGAAGCGCAGAGTTCGAGCAGCGCATTCGTCAGAGACTGGGGAGTACGTCGGAAGCAAAACACATTAGCAAGGTTTATTGCCAATTCAAAATCTGGAGAATAAAATTCTAAGCATTGCATCGTTCCGGAATCCCAAATGAGAACCATGATTGCATCGTTGTTACTAACAATGAACGTCAAACTAAACGACATAAAATTCTTTTCTGGCAAGATCGAATCATCTTTGTGAGATACTTAAACGCACGCCGGAATGGAAATATCCTATATGGAGGGCACCTCATTTCTACTCTTTCAAAACAACTGCCATACACAAACAGTAACGAAGAGCACATTTGCAATTAGCGAATAACACTTCTAATCGTATATCATACAGCCAATACCCTAATGAACAGTGACGCTAACCAAATCGTGCTATTGATACGACAACAAATTGCAATGCACACTTTTATGAGCAGCCATAAACACGAATATTTTCGCTGTAAAAATCCACCGAAACGCCTATCCAAAAGGTATTTGAAAAAAAAAACCAACGTCACCAATACAAGTAATAATAAAATAAGCGAAAATTTCTCGATTTTAGTAAGGTAGGGCGCTGCTGCTAAGCACACTGTACTGTTTTGTTTTGAAAGCAGAATGTCACCACTCACGTGATATTAATGCGCTTAACTTCCACTCTAAGAGGGAATTCGACCAATGAAATCTGCTTTACGAACAAGCAACGGCTTTTGTATTTGAGAATGGTGGCTTTTCGGGGGCATGAAGAAGGTCCCAAAATTCAGGAACAAATACATATAGTTAGGAAACAAGGAGGTTTCTTAATGATGAGTAAGAGAGAATAAAATCTATGTTACAGCATGAACGGATACATGTCAGCAAGTATTGCACGAAAGAGCCCACATTTCACCGCGATCTTTCAACGACTCCTCTGAGGAGACATAATTTGTAATGCAGTAAATGTCGAGATTTCAATACTATTTTCTGATTTCATCACCATCAAGTTCAGCCATTTTCCTCTCCTTTTTAAAAAAACATTCCTGCAGTAATAAAACTTTTGCTTCCAACTGACCGATGTGAAATAAAAACTCAGAGTTACTACAAGAGTTACTACAAGGAACATTTCCTCATCACTATATAAGAGTTTTCCCTTTGTACGCATCTTACAAAGCACTTCAGATCATGTGAAAAACGCATAGTTTGCAGTGCTATAGACAAGAACTGAAAACGGTAATACTGCATTGG
The DNA here is from genome assembly GCA_000803305.1 of Toxocara canis. Lineage (NCBI taxonomy): Eukaryota > Metazoa > Nematoda > Chromadorea > Rhabditida > Toxocaridae > Toxocara > Toxocara canis. The sequence continues at coordinate 519,026 of JPKZ01001336.1, forward strand.
TATAAGCTAGCGTACACCTGCAAAAAACATCTCATATATGAAGCAATGCAAAATTTTGCAGAAGCACTTGAAAAAGATTCTTTTGAGAAAGCATCTAATGAATAAAGGGCAGTAGCTCAATGGTAGAGCTCCAGCGCTAAAAATACTCCGGTAAAATTGTAGACAGAAAAACAGCGAACGGCAGTGTTTTCTCAACAACTTACTGCCTGAAGAATGCCATAGCGCAAAAATATGTGACAGCTGGTGGAGACAAGTGAGAAAAAGGGTGCGCGTGATGTGGCGGTATGAGAGCTTTAGATAGTAGATGTTGACAACTGTTGAGAGGCGAGGAATCGAAAGAGGATTCAGGCCAACTTGGCTTCATTCGAGCCGACAATGTCACTAGAATACTTTTCGTGGAATCATGGCAAATATTATGGTGACAAGGCGGACACGTGCGCATTCGAAATATAACGACTGTGCTATTACTGCGCAATAAGGCAACTATAATAACTGTCTTAAACACACCTTACAAGCAAAAATTACTTCAATAGCGATATATGAGATCAATAAAACAAATACACTAGGCCTCACATAAAATAGTGCAAGTCAGCCAAGCACTGTTTCATGTGAGGCCCAATTTATTATTATTAAATGCATTATAATGAAAATCTCGACGGCACTAACAATAAAAGAAATCATTAATTAAAAGAGCTCATAAGCAATTAACGAATAAAACCACACGAGTAATAGCAGCTGGTTGACGCCCAAAACAAATCCAATACGACTGAACAAGCTTATCAAGCAAGTGATAATTCCAAAGTCGCCGGAACTTTGAGCGCAAAATTAGCACTTTGAGGGAAAAGTCGCGCTACATATTTTGAGGGTGGGCACTTCAGCTTTGCACAACTTTTAGCATGCATACTTTATGTCCAAAAAAAAAACCGTATGTGTTTCAATTAGTCATTTATTTAAGCAATTTCTCAAGTGAACGGTAATTACTTTCATTGTTTATACTTTTCGCATATTGCACGTCATCTCACTCTCTAATACCGAATAGGTTATACAGCGGTTTGCTCTGAGCTTTAGTTAAGCAACATATGACGCTCATGACGAAAAAAGGTTCTTGATCGTTTCCTAGCATCGTTCGCTGATGTTCTCGTCGACAAATTTTGCCGCTCATAAGCAAAAGTGTCACACAAAAATGGAAACATTCTAACGGGTAGTGCAATGAGAGCTGTCGAACGAATTTATTGTAACAGCTGCGTAAAACGTCAATACGAAGTGTTTCGTTTGCCGCACGTTCATTTATAAAGCCATTAAACCATTATTCTCATTCGTGATCTGGCCGCCTTACTTACTCTGGTGTCAACGTTACTCTCAAAAATTTCCCGAGAACGACCTATCTCAACGACACACTCTCGAACTTGAACCGACCGTGCCGCACACCAAACCAAACAAACGACCAACGGAGCTGATGACGCGTGGCTCTAAGCGACACTCGTAATGGAAGCACGAATAAGAAGACAGAGGAGTGAGACAAGCAGAGTGAGCAGAGAGCCAGAGATGGATGCGCCCTCGACAACGAACGCCGAATGCTCGGCTTCTGATCGACGTGGCATCTCGTCGACGATCGCCTAGATGCCGAATCTAGGCACTGAATAGCACACTGTTGAAGTCATATGACAAAGAGAAAAGCCAAAGAAGGCGTACCTGTCCTTAACGGAACACCTCAGCTCCTCGCTTCCTCTTGAAGAGCTTCCAGTTTGACTGCTGAAGCATATTAAAAATACATACCTTATGAAGGAGCACCAAATTTGAACGCTGAAGTCTCACAGCTCATAAAACATACTGAATACAAGATAGCACTTTGCAGGGAATGATCTTGTTTTTGCTTAGTGAAACGTTCAACAACAGAGCAAACACAAGTCGACGCCCATAATTTCTCTTTAGTGAATGGGAGAGGTGATACGAATGAAAGCAGTAATTTAACATTTACAAGGATTGTTTTGCTTGGCGACTCCAAAGTATTCATATACAAGGATTGTTTTGCTTGACGACTCCAAAGTATTCTTAGAAAGTGACGTGGCTGATCACTTCAGATTCACAGCTACTTGATGACAGTTTGCTTTTGCCCTCACTACTAAAATCGTACCGTCACATTTTGCAGTGAACTATTGTCATACTTTTCACTAAATGTGACACACGTTTTTCTGCAGACATCAACGAGGTGAAATAGCCTTTATTTTTCTTCTAATTCACAATTTCCTTACGATCTTGGATAAAAAACAATTTAATGCAGTGCAACTGAAGATTCATAAATTCCTTTCAAACAGGCATATTCGATTTTTACATTTAGGTGCAATTTTGCCATTATAGTGACATTTTTCATCGACACAGTTTAAGTAGGTTGTTTTCAGAAGTTTGTTCTATGCTGTACACACACGCACGCACACACACGCACGCACACACACGTACACACACGCACGCATACACACACGCACGCACACACACGCACACATACACGCACGCACGCACACACACGCACGCACACATACGCACGCATACACGCACACACACTCACGCATACACACACAGACACGTTGAACCTCACTTGATTTAAAGTGTTATCCATTTTCTTTTGAAAGAAACATCGAAGATCGAATGGAATCCAATCGAATCGAATCTTGCACTTGTCAAATTAGACGGGAATGTCAATGCGATAGCGAAGAGCGCATAAATCAGTATTAAATTTTCATTTCATTTGACATTGCTCTTCTGTTTATTAGAAAAACAAATAAAAGGTGGCTCTCGAGTTGGACACATTCAACTAACCACCTACATCGTTCATGAGAGCATTCACTTAACAGTGAGCGACCGGTCCGGTTCCTTTCAATTTAAATTACATAATTTAACATTGAAGTCGCCATTTGCTGAGGGAAACAAGCGTATATCCTTTAGCAAACAGTAAAATGATGTAGTTAGAAGTTGATCACTATGTAGTGGCAGTGGCAAATGAAAAAAAAAAGTAGCACAAGCCTGCTCGGTGTCCATGCAATCACCCAACATGTGATCTTCAAATTTACTGCTACGATTTCTAACTTAATTCTTGCATTCTTCAAATTTATTCCGGCGATCTTTCAAGAAATTAAGCCACTTTAGCTATTAATAGCAAAATGGTTAAACAAAAGCAACAATAGGTAACTAGATAAAGCGAGTGAAACAAAGCAATGTAAGCGAGTGAAACAAAGCAACTATTGCGTGCGATGGATAGTAGGCATTCAAGAGTTATAGAAAGTTGTGAAGGCCATTCTCATTCATGCAAACTGAATTTAATTGAATTGTATTTTGTTTGTTCTGATCATTAAAGAAAACTTTGAGAACGTATTACAATGACATGACTGCATATGAACATATTCATGTATGTATACATTACTCACATTCACGTACAGGTAGAAAAGGCGGTGAACATGCAACATGAAAACCAGGAGAAAATCATCGCACTGAAAACAAATGTAGTGGGATACTGAATAGTACTGTGTAGCAAAATCGATATGCATAGGATAGTAAACAATTATTATTACTTTCCACAATCACTACTGCAATATACCACCAAAAGAATCAGTAAAATTAGAAAAGAAATCTTTATTTGAAAGCGTGTGCGAAGTTTAACCGTTGCGTATCACCATCTTTGATTGCTTACCTTTACTGAACAAGTGAGCAAATATAATCAAGAAATCAAGTGCATCACTGAAGCAACAGAATACGTCAACATGAGAGGTTAGATAACGAATCATGAATCACAAGTGCGGCACTATCAATCGACGATCATAAAATAACTTCTCGTTTATGAGTGCACTTGTTTGGCACTTGGTTGTGTTATGCCCGTATATTGTATCGCAATTTCCGTATTTACAAGAGCGGTGTTCATTTAATCGATGAGCTTTTTGGCAGTAGACTATTTGAACACTCGATGACAATCCTGTGGATAGTCAAGATGAGCCATTAATATTGCCTTATTAGCTCGATGCGTCCATGTGAGAAATTTTTATTGAAACTGCATTGACTTTCTCGAATTTGCCACTTTTTCAACTGAAAATCTTGAGTGACTTATTCAACATTCGTTTTATGAACATTTTGGCTCATAACAATGAGCTCTGGTATAGCCTCATAACGATGAGCTGTGGTATAGTAATTGATTTGTAGCACTAATGGGGAAGTGTAATAGAGGACAACAAATTCAGAGAACGAAGATCGTAGCACGTGAGCAACGTGCGATCATTCATGTAATCAAATTGTTGCGTTTCCGTGTTGTTATGCGAACGTTCATCCAGCCCTTCTCGTTCCCTTTTCCTATCAGTGCACTCTCGACATCACAAAACCCGCAAATTGAGCATAAAAGATGAATTGTTGGAGGATACACGAACACACTCACAAATTCGTTATTGAAACCAATCCAGTTGTGCAAAAGCTTCGAAAATCGACAGTCTAATTGTGCATCGTCTGAGCGAACTTTAAAATGGGCAAGCGTTTAGCTTTGTAGTTTTGCATAATGGTGCTGATGCTAAAGGCATACTTTCATTTAACAGAGTCTGTTTATGAATACTTAATTTAGACGATAAAATAGAGGTAATATATATACATATATGGCTGCACGTTTTATGGATCATGAATTCTGAAAAAAAGGAATAGAAGTGACAGAGTACCACCTCTAATTTTGCTGCATATGATAACAAGCATTTGAACCGTTTCATTTATAACTGTGCATCCAACGTTTATCCCGTAAAATTTGGAGGAGGTACGAGATGGCGCAGCTATGCGCTTTTCGATACAGCCAAAGTGTGTCTATGGATTGGGCACATTTCTGCGTATGTACCTGCTTGTCATAACAATGCTGAGGTAATGTGGAGAGCCTACAACGCCTCAATGTATCATGTGCGCAAATGTTACGTTTTCTTCACAGTTCCTGATTCCCAGAAAGACTTCGGGGATGAAGACCTTTATTTTCGGGAATTGACGTATACATGGGGTCGGATGAGGAATAAATCATAAAAGTCGATCAATAGTTCCCAAACTTATAGTCGAAAAATCAGTTTATCAAACTTTTTCATGTTTTCTTCACTCTCGGACGGAGCCGGAAAATTTTCGCAACTTTTACCTCAACCCTCTGAAGTCTCACAGTGGGCACTTTTTAAACCCAGTGCAGTAAAAATGCACTTTTCAAGACGTGCGTTTGTTTTTTTTAAACCGTCCTCATAATTAGTGAATTTTAGCGCATTAGTCTTCGCACTTTCAGTTTCTTAGTTATAATTTCAGAAGTGTTCCAGTTTTGCAGTCCGTTTTATAATTTCAAAACGATAAATGAGTTAATTATTATCAATTAAAATATGACTTTCTGTCTCCAACATTTACATGATAGAAGAATTATAAATATTAAAAAAAGAATGTTTACTTATCGCTTGCTTAGAGCAGAAATTCAGCAGTAACTAAGGTAAGTATCAGTGGGAATGGATTTCGAATAGATGGCCTTAATTAAGTATGCATTGCTCTCCGTCCAATAGGAAATAGTTGCCAACTGCATTACTTCTCGAAGTACTTGAGTGCTTGCAAAGTATGCAAACTTTTTAAGAAAAAATTGTGAACTCAACGCTTTACAAAAACGAAAAGGTTTGATAGATAGCAAAATATCAAACTCTCTTTTGTAATGTATTTTTGCATAACCCGTAACAAGAGTCGGCTCAGAACTGTTAAGTTGGATGTCACTCTTAACATATTTGATCGCTAGCATTTGAACAACTTTCCGAACACGCTCTTCCATACTCATATTCATCTCTTCTTACTAAATCATAAACACCGTTGAAGTAATGAAAACAAAAAAAAAACAATCGTTACAAGTACGCCGTCTCAATTATTGTCCCCCTTCCCCACAAAAAAAAAAAAACGAATTAGCAAAGTAAAGTGCAAAGTACCTATGATACCGGAAACATCATTGAAATGACGTGTAGAGGCAGCTATCTCATTGTCGACGATACTTGAATACTAGTTGACTATTCGACGAATCACGTCTGTAAGCGCAAGGTGCCGATTCCATGCCTTTATGTCGAACGCCGACAAACATGCACGTTTGTGGTGATTCCATTTTTCATGAGCTGTGTGCCGAATTAACAAATTATTTCATATGCATGTTTCATTGATGCTACTGGTGTTCTGCATGAAGCGAGCATGATAAATTCGTGTTTTTTTTTTTGGAATAGCATGGCCTTAAACTCTGATGCTGACCAGTCCAACTGCGTTTCCAACATTGTCAGCAACGGATGCTCCCTTTTACACATCTCGCTCAACGGCGTTTTTCAGCCCCGTGGTACTTCGTATGATATTTCTGTTACTTCGCTCCTCGAAGCTCGAAGACGCATATTTTTAACTTCTGCTTCTCGCTTTTTTTTCACTAGTATTTGAATGTTTGTGTCTGTTTGTCATCCCAATAATGAACTATAGGAGCTTCCGCGATGAAGCTTGTCAGCTATAATCTATCGTATTCCGAGGGTTCCTACGTAAGAACTGGAAACGGTTCATGGTTTTCTGGATGAGATGGACGAGCTATGGCAGTTGGGTAAGTAAAACGCATGAAATGCTAAGGGACCAAACGTCCTCAAGTAAAATTTAAGGGATTGAAATATGTGGCTCATTGGATATAGAACTCTACATCCACAGCTACATCTACGTTACCACAAGCATACGCCTACATGTATATCATGGGTTGGGACCGTTCGATAAATGTGAATTTCTGCTCTAAAAATTTACAACTTGGCAAAGCAAGAACGCAAATACCGTGGAATGGGTGCATACAGTTGTGCTCTTTTAAAGAAATCATCTCACCACCACCATCACCTCACAGTGCACGTTGAAAGCAATCCTCTCGATAAAGAGTTTTCATTAAGAAATCGATAAATCATATTAAGAAAATCATAAAGAAATCGATAAAGAGTGCTCAGCACAGCATTTTTCATTTCGATTTCGGGCCTTCACTGTATCATCTCAGGCAGAATTGTGGAGAGTGCATATCATGACAGCTAATTGTCATCTATAATCTGCCGTAAAGAAGTGTTTGTTGAAAAAAATTGTGATTGATAATATAGGAATTTGAAGGCCGACTGAACAACATGGGCAGTCATAAATGGCAGAACAGAGCATTCCGGCTCTTCTGAGCCGTTTAAATTTAGAGAAGTTCCAAAGAAACATCAGTTAGAGTTTCACTTGAAATCCTATTGATAAGAAAGCGAGGGAAACGAAAATAAGAGGGAAATCGGCAACTGCTGTTTTTTGTTATCTATGAAAGGAAGTGATAAAAATAGCATAATTTCACAATTGTAAGACCAGAAACGCTAAGGTGTTTCAACATTTTTTGGATGGTTGTAGGACCATAGAAATCCGTGGAGGAGCTGCAAGAGGTTATAAGCCGATTTTAGCTTTAATTCAGACTTAAAATGAGGATCATTAGTTGCCTGAAATGAAGAATAAGAAAGCACAAAATTGGAGAACGAGCTGGAATAGAAGATTGAAAATAGTGACTGACCATGCAGTGTACCAGCATCTGATTTATAAAGCGCTTTTTTGCTTGTTGTATTTGTTCTTTTCATTTGCTTGTATAGCATATAAGGTTGCCATAAAATGACACACACATCAAAGAACGCACGAACATTTTTAGCGAACTAAGCGAAACTTCTTTTGCCTTTTTCGCTCACCATCTGTAAAGAATAGTGCCTTCTTTCATCTATACGATCCATTGTACAACACATACGGCAACAACACTATTCTCAATTGAACTATATTGATCTACTGGTTCTCATGATATGCACATAGCAACACAACCACATTAAGTGGTATTTTGTTAAAACGAGTTTAGAGAAAACTAACAGTAATCATTTATGACACGTTCGCTTCTCTTCAAGCTCATCTTCGCTCGACAAATATGACAAAAGCTGTTATCTAAACGTTTGGGATTTGAAGTTGAATCAGCGACACTCTCCAATCAAGTGGAGTCACGTGAACGCACGACATTAATTCCACAGAGTTTGTGCAAAACTTTCATGTGCGTTCACATGTTTTATTATGCCTACATCGTTTGTTGCTAGCAAATATTGAGGTGATTTCAGTTGCATGAGCAGTTAGCGTTTGTAAAGCGCATTGGAGACGCCATGATAGTTTCAGTTGGGGAACCACTGAGATTAGAGCAATAATAATATTGATGAATTTGATCTATGCCTTAATGATCCTCTCCATAGTTTATTTGTGATGTACACCAACGACTAGCCATTAAATCGATCGAGACAGCAATAAATGAATAAGTGCTTTTAACTATGAACAGTAACGTCCAATTTCAAAGAGTTCAAGTGTAGGTCGAGATGTGAGCAACGATAACGAACAATTGCAGAGTCGTCTATGCTGGGTGAGTGTCTAAGGGGAAGCCAAACGAAATTCGTAGTCTCGAATTAGCAGCTCAGAATTGAGTAGCCTTTTGGAACGCTTTTGTACAGTTGCATCTTGCAGAGTTAACTTTCTTCATCAGGCTCCAGTAATTTCTTTGAAATGTCTTCGCACTTTGCTAAACTCATTTTAATCTTTTTTGACCCAATTCCACGTCAACATCTCCGTCTTCATATCAAAAGTGATATATCACTGAAACGGCGCCATTCTCTGCAGTCAGTTCTCTTTTTTTTTCACTAAAAAATATCGCTTGACCTCGAGCAACATTCAATGACCTTAGCGCCATTCACTTGAGAGCAGGCAATATGGTTGATGCGTAGTTGTTTGTGAGCGGTCCGTCTACAAATGCATGCACTGACGGTGCGTATAGCTCGATTAGTAAAGCGTTTTGCGATAGCACGCTCTCTGCGATCTCCTTTTTTTTTCCATACCCACTTGCTCGTACACTACTTCATGAAACTTGAGCTTTATTCACTGAATTATACCATTGTTATTGTAGCCTCTGACTGTGGTGTGATTTTCAGAACTGTCGCACTACATGCCCGGAGGGTTGATGAAGTAAAATTATTAACGAATGATTTGTAAGCGAGAGTCGCGATACAGCAATGGGAGAGAATATCGCCAGAAATTTGGGCGTGACAAGTAGTTTGTGAGAGAACAGAAAGTGGGAATCTCGCTTGCAAACATTTACGATTTCACTTTGCGGTTTCGAACACCTACAGAAAGTTCTCACTTTGCGATCACACAACTTTATGCGAGTTTTCAACCGTACAGTGCCTCTATCAGTTTGTCTCAAAAGCGCTCCACAATGATGCATTAACCCTTAAATGCGAACGGCATAAAGTTGCCATAGAGCCCTCTTTGCTCCGTCATTCAACTAAAACCTTACTGCTTCGCATATTGACGTCTTTTCAAATAACCAATAATTTGTTGAGTTTTTCTTTCGAATATGTGCTCACTTCGTTTAAAACTGAAAATGGATGCAGGTAAAATGATATTTCACTGCTTCCTTGTTTTAGGAACCCAGATGGTTTCCGATATGTAAGTTGATGAAATCCTCCACAACGCACGCATTTTAATCGGGCAGATGACTAATCTCGACGAAGAATCTCAAGTCATTCGTCTGTTTCAAATTCTCTTTTCGAAGAATTTTGTGTGTACTCGGAAAGTGTGCATGTGCTGTGAATTCTCGTTCGCCGAAAAGACGCATAAGTTTAGGGAAAAAATAAATTTGATTGAAGATTGATGGGAATATAAAGATTAAATTTGACTGGAGATGGATGGGCATATGCGAAGTGGCATCTTCAAAGGCGACCAAATTCGACAGAAAACGAAATTTTGAGATTTTATACGAAGTAGTAACTGGTCACAACAATAATGTGTCGACATGGTTGTCAGCTGCAACGATAACGAGAATCGATGAAATTACAGCTGCCTCTGTATGTTTGTATCTTTGTATCTTGTGTACGAAGTGGTATTTCCAAAATGAACCAGGTAGAAGATCGAATCTGCTAACTTACATTTCAAACGGCGGCATTAATTCGATGAGACTTTGTTAAGAACTAATTCAATTTGATAGCTTATGTTATACATGGTATGCACTGGCCATGAGGTAAACCTCAATTTGACTCTAAATTGTCAGAAAAACGAGTGGACTATTAGCAGTATGTTGTGAATATGATTATTTAGGCAAACATCGTTCGGTGAAAACTTCAGATCCTTTTTGTGAGCATAGTTTAGCGAACTAGAAGGGAGGAAGGTGCAGGGGCCGGCGAATGTTTCCAGATGCTGTTTCTGATATCACGTAACGGGAAACGCCATCGGTAACATCCTCCACATCCCGGGATCAGGAGAGCAGTGATCTATTCTCGAAGCAGTTACTTATATACTGCAGACACATGGGAAGTTATCAATGATAAATACTGAAAATATTCTGATACTCCGTCGGGCAATTACTGGTCCCGACAGTGATCTCCTAATTAATTGCTCCCTCGCCACGATACACAGGTAGGTGGTCCTTTAAACGTGCCACATCATTTTTGCATACTTTCTCAACCACACAAATCACTTTCTAACTGTGCGTCTATCAATCCAGTGATCCTGATGCCTTTATCAGTTGCTTGTGATCGTTACGTAAACGATGTTTTGTGGCAGCTACATTAGTACTGTTCGCGCTAATTGCTTCGTAAGTACGCGCGAAAAGTCAGTGATGCTCGTGCGTGCGGTGCCTCCTCGGTTATCGAAGCGCAACTTCCGTTTGGACGGCGAGAGGGGAGACAAGAGGACCATAGTTGCTCCAAGATTACTGGGAATCAGTTCGGATTTTTAATGAGGTGCGGCGCTATGCTGTTTTTTTTTTCTAAAATTTTTCGATTTCGCATGAGTAGACTGGACTGAGACTGACTACTGAAATGCTCGGGTATATCCCCGCCGCCTGATCTTTGGTCTCTGAAAAAATCTTTCCCTATAACAAAATTTCCTTCTGTATCCCACACTAAATCAAAACTTAGGGGTACCGCTTTCTGGAGATACACTGATCTATGTAAATGACCTGAAAAATGCACTTCTCACTTGTGCATCAAAGTTCACGAGGGATTGTAACAAAATGATTATTTGGAACTGTGTGTGATATGTGAATATCTTCCACAGGGAAAACCGGCCTTCATTAGGCAACAATAGCCGAAACGTCTGTGGAAAGAGCTCGTTGGCCAGTCATAAACGAGGGAATACGTTCCTGAACATTCCCGAGAGGCGACTCGCAGTAGTCTTTGATCTCAAGAATTGAAAACCGATATCGCAGTAGTGCTGTACTGTGACAGTAAATGTGCACTTGAATATACGGAACATCTACACTCTCTTGAATAAACGCCGCTTGCTGAGGCTCCAAAAAAAAAAATTAGCGCAGTCCAGCCGTCCAATGGAAGGAAGCCGTTGCTTGAAGAGACGCTTTCTTCCATCTCCAGTTTTTTGACTGTAACGTACCCCGCAAATAAGCTTGTTTCTCAACCCCTTCCATGCGCCTGGCTAAGCGAGGAAACGCTTCAGTGCATGTGCTGTGAATTCTCGTTCGCCGAAAAGACGCATAAGTTTAGGGAAAAAATAAATTTGATTGAAGATTGATGGGAATATAAAGATTAAATTTGACTGGAGATGGATGGGCATATGCGAAGTGGCATCTTCAAAGGCGACCAAATTCGACAGAAAACGAAATTTTGAGATTTTATACGAAGTAGTAACTGGTCACAACAATAATGTGTCGACATGGTTGTCAGCTGCAACGATAACGAGAATCGATGAAATTACAGCTGCCTCTGTATGTTTGTATCTTTGTATCTTGTGTACGAAGTGGTATTTCCAAAATGAACCAGGTAGAAGATCGAATCTGCTAACTTACATTTCAAACGGCGGCATTAATTCGATGAGACTTTGTTAAGAACTAATTCAATTTGATAGCTTATGTTATACATGGTATGCACTGGCCATGAGGTAAACCTCAATTTGACTCTAAATTGTCAGAAAAACGAGTGGACTATTAGCAGTATGTTGTGAATATGATTATTTAGGCAAACATCGTTCGGTGAAAACTTCAGATCCTTTTTGTGAGCATAGTTTAGCGAACTAGAAGGGAGGAAGGTGCAGGGGCCGGCGAATGTTTCCAGATGCTGTTTCTGATATCACGTAACGGGAAACGCCATCGGTAACATCCTCCACATCCCGGGATCAGGAGAGCAGTGATCTATTCTCGAAGCAGTTACTTATATACTGCAGACACATGGGAAGTTATCAATGATAAATACTGAAAATATTCTGATACTCCGTCGGGCAATTACTGGTCCCGACAGTGATCTCCTAATTAATTGCTCCCTCGCCACGATACACAGGTAGGTGGTCCTTTAAACGTGCCACATCATTTTTGCATACTTTCTCAACCACACAAATCACTTTCTAACTGTGCGTCTATCAATCCAGTGATCCTGATGCCTTTATCAGTTGCTTGTGATCGTTACGTAAACGATGTTTTGTGGCAGCTACATTAGTACTGTTCGCGCTAATTGCTTCGTAAGTACGCGCGAAAAGTCAGTGATGCTCGTGCGTGCGGTGCCTCCTCGGTTATCGAAGCGCAACTTCCGTTTGGACGGCGAGAGGGGAGACAAGAGGACCATAGTTGCTCCAAGATTACTGGGAATCAGTTCGGATTTTTAATGAGGTGCGGCGCTATGCTGTTTTTTTTTTCTAAAATTTTTCGATTTCGCATGAGTAGACTGGACTGAGACTGACTACTGAAATGCTCGGGTATATCCCCGCCGCCTGATCTTTGGTCTCTGAAAAAATCTTTCCCTATAACAAAATTTCCTTCTGTATCCCACACTAAATCAAAACTTAGGGGTACCGCTTTCTGGAGATACACTGATCTATGTAAATGACCTGAAAAATGCACTTCTCACTTGTGCATCAAAGTTCACGAGGGATTGTAACAAAATGATTATTTGGAACTGTGTGTGATATGTGAATATCTTCCACAGGGAAAACCGGCCTTCATTAGGCAACAATAGCCGAAACGTCTGTGGAAAGAGCTCGTTGGCCAGTCATAAACGAGGGAATACGTTCCTGAACATTCCCGAGAGGCGACTCGCAGTAGTCTTTGATCTCAAGAATTGAAAACCGATATCGCAGTAGTGCTGTACTGTGACAGTAAATGTGCACTTGAATATACGGAACATCTACACTCTCTTGAATAAACGCCGCTTGCTGAGGCTCCAAAAAAAAAAATTAGCGCAGTCCAGCCGTCCAATGGAAGGAAGCCGTTGCTTGAAGAGACGCTTTCTTCCATCTCCAGTTTTTTGACTGTAACGTACCCCGCAAATAATCTTGTTTCTCAACCCCTTCCATGCGCCTGGCTAAGCGAGGAAACGCTTCAAGGACGGCGCCACGTACACGATTTTGCGGGTTCGACGATCGGACACCGTATGTTAAACGTGCGATTTCGCTACCCCATATTACCTCTCTCGGCAATATGAGATAGCAATGCCGTAAATTATGGATATCATAGCAATGAGGCTATGTTTCAGCTATACTTTAGCCGAATTGACCAGTGTCTTAAGAGCTGAAAATGCGCTTTTATAAGGTTTCGCAAGGTTGCCTTGTAAGACGCGTTATGTGTGCATGCATGCAATCACGTCTCACTGAGTTCCTTCGCCCGATAGTGCAGCGAATGGCCGCTTATAAAGTTATAAAATTTCGACGATACAAATAACTAGCCATCCATACGCCGTATGAAGCCTCTGCCTCAAACTTGAGTCGAGCCAATGACAACTAGCAGCAGCTTAAAAGCAGCTTTTATTTTGCAACTTGTGAAGCGGATAACAATTGGTCGGATCGTACAAAATGCGGAGAAAGGAACTTTTAACGAAATGAGGAACATCTCAAATTTCGTGGAACTTGTTGCTCTTATGAACGGAATACAAACACAATATATGGGAGGAATTTGCACAACCATACGCTGGAAATAGTTTAGTGCTTTGGTGAGCAAACGTGAAGAGGCGCGGATGCGTGCCAAGCGAGTGTAAAGCTGCGCTCTTTGACAATTCCATCCATCAGCTCGGTTTGTTTCATAAAATTCCCGCAAATATGTAAAGCAAACAAGTTATAAAGTATGCACTCATATTGTAACTGTTTTTCTAAGATCGCCTGTAGAAATCTTCTAAGATAACTTCATTTCTATGCACAAACAGTGAGCATTGTTACTTACCACGGCTATTCGTATGTTGCATGTGTCTGTCCATAGGGGGGCGGTCTGTATAGTGATTATGTCAACGATCGACGATGAGAATAACATGTGCTGTGTCGTCACTGTCGAATACAATGATCCGCAGAAACGTTTCCGATTCTTCTTTCGAACAATTTCTATATTTCATAAAATAACCATTATCCTTTTAAGTAACCAGTAAAAAACTACTTTGTAAATGACGAAGGCTTGTTGGCCTGTATTTCTCAGTAGTTTCTTTACAACAATCAGCACTCTTTAGAAGAGAAATAAATACCTTAATTTTTAACAATTTAAGGTGGTTTTTTTTTAAAAGGATAATGGCTATGTACGTTATATTTTTTTAAAAATCGGAAAAAAAAGTTACTGAAAACAATGATTATTTATTTCGTTGAACTGTTTTAAAAATATGTTTCACTTCCGTGCTGCAGAAAGTGTGAACACGGTTCATTACCCAGTGATCCCTTTCTATTCGCATCAATAGCCACCTCTGTCTTGCTCTATCACCAGCATATGCAAAAACGTACGAAATAGGAGCCCACATCGTCTTTGGGAAAAAATTGAGCAGAAAAAACATAACTCTCTGTGAATGAGGTGCATGCGAGGAGAAGGGTTACTCTCTCCTTTTATCGATGCCTTCGCCTTCCCCTCCTCTTCCTCCCCCCTTACACCCATCCCCACCCCCATCATGTTGTACTGCACAACCGTAATATGTTAGCTGTGTTTGCAAGCCTCTACATTTCACTATTTCCAGTACTGTGAACGTGAAAGAGCGCTGCATGATTAACGCTGTCGAGCGCATACAGGTTCAATCGCAGTAAGCCGGAACTGCTACAACTACTGCGGCGCAGATGCAATCTGCTGAAAACGGCTGGAAAAAGCGCCGAGCCCCGTGGCAAATTCAGCCCTTATCTGATTGATTATGGGTGGAATGCAGCCACAACGTCTGTTTCGGCCAAGNAATCTGCATTTAGCAGGGAACCCGCTCGTTGCACATAAAAGCCATCTAGAAAATTCTCTAAGATATTTCGGTCATAGACAGAAGTGTACTCGGAAGCCTTAATTCACACAGATGCACCGAAATGCGGAGGATGTCTAGCGGTAATTCGTCGTAATTTGAGCTTGAGCCCGAGACATCACTCTGCAAATGCTTCGTATCTCATATCATTTAAAGTGATAACACAACGAAGAAATGGTATCACTGTGACTGTGCTAATTTTGGTTTGCTGACATGAAACACGCTGCTGACCACTACGGAACGATTTGTTGGTTGTGTGCGCAGTTGATGGGCAATCATTGTGCGACATGCTGAGGCAGGTCGAGGGTGGTAATAATGAGTGCATCACGTCTCTCAGATGCCATATTCTCCTCAAAATGCGCATCCCAAATGCACCATAATGCAAGACCATGTTATATATTCAGCCAACAAATCGTTTGCGAGATAGTCAAGCAACTTGTATAATAGTATGAAGACGATATCAGGTCGCCATTATCACTCATGCCAGATAGAGTCGTTTACCTCTAGTGTCTCTTTAAATGCAAAATCTGTTTGTCAAAAGTGTTGAAAAAAAATTGAGCACAGCCATTGCATTTAACTTTCTTTTTTGCGAACTCAATTGTTCTGCATGTTTGTCTGCTTGTTGCATTTAAAATTTAAAAAAACAATCACTAAGCGCTAATGTTCGTTGGATTTGTTGTAAGACGGAATTGTGTTGGGTGCAGAAGAGTTCATTGTATGCGTGCGTTTACGTTCGACGAATTTTTTGTAGCATCTTTGCGTCCTTTTTTGTAAAAAATCTCAATTTGATGTATTCGTTCGCTTTGGTTTGTCGACAAGAACTGTTCTCTGCCACTTTCTACTCACAGTAGCCTCGCAACGGATGAAGCGTCTAGCAGTCAGTTCAGTACGTTTGTCCACCATTCTTCTACGTACACCATTGTAAACGATAACATTCGGCCATGCCATGCTCACATTGCGTTTTTAGTAAACTCATTTAGTGGGTGCTTTTTTTTGGGAGGGGGGGGGGAAGTTGGGTGGGTAGGAGGGGAAAGCAATTAACACACAAAATTAGTAACAGCTCAACAATTTCTGTTTCTTTTTGAGCGTTCGCCGATAACCTACGACCTATGCAGTTCCAAGCTATCGATTTATACGATCTGAAAAACGTACAGCGATCTTGCACGTGTGCATTCGTTTTTCATCGAATGAGCCATGCAAAGTGACCGCCAGAGAGAAATAGACACATTTCAGTGCTATTATTTGACTCTAAATCAATGAGCAACAGTGCTCTTCACGAGTCGTCCTCCCATCATTTTCATCAGTTTTTTTAATTTCACCGAACGCGCTACAATAACGTTTGTTTAATTGTTACCGATGATAGCCAATGTTCTTATAATGTTAGGCGCTCTATACGAATCATACATAAATGGCTTCTTCGCAAAATCCAAAATTTATCATGTGCTATTGCGAATTTGCATATCTTCCCAGTATTCTGTCGCTGACCAGGATGGATTCATGTCGATGATAGGACAGACTGTTTTTTCCTCCAAATGTGGTACCCGCTTCTGAGAAAGACGGATCATTGCTGTCGCAAAGAAACCGCAATTCTTAGCTCGATCAATCGTAGTGGCGGTGTCAGAAATCTCGGACACTATCATTAAACGACGAATTCAGGTCGTCGTATACGAAGTAAGTTTTGAGGTGTTATGCAAGAGTGGCCCCAGAAGTTGAAATCCCTGGTGGGAATATGTGTGCTTTTTCTACTCGAAATAATGCAAAGACGTAGTTGTTGTAAAAAAAAAGAGTACAAGACAAAGGCACTCCAACACAACATTTGTAATAACGCAGTGAACAGCTGTTTAGCACCGTGCGTGCATCGTTGTTGTCTGCACGCAAACGCGTTGTACAGCTTGCCTATCGTGTGCAAACTGCATTGCACATTTGCAAAAGCATTTCTGAGCCTACTTTTAAACTTTTCCTTCAGTTCCTAGGCGCATTGTGTACACGCTGGATAAACTCAGAGTTCTCGGCAACTTGTCCAAGTCATTTTTTAAAATACTTTCAATATGCGATATGTTGCGAATAGACTTTTATAGATAATTAAGAGTTTAAGCAATTTATGCTTTTAGGCTAGCGTCAGAAATATAAGCCGAAATGAACGTTACATTTTCTTTTTCGTTTACAGCATATATTTGCTGTGATTTGTCGAATTACATGCTTAATGTTGCTGTGGAAATCTCCAGCTAGGTACATACCTACGTATCTGTATCATGAAATGAAACGCCTGTAATGGAACGTAAGCGAACATTTTTCCCAATTTTTTATCTACAATGTTTTTTTTAACATAGTCGACCAACGATTTTCAGTTCAAACCACTCAACTGGTGATTTAAAGAACGAATGACTAGAATTAACATCCAAGGTCAAGAATTAACACCCAAGGTCAAGAATTAACAGCCAAGGTCAATATTTGCACATCAAGTTTTTTGCTGTAAAGGATCCATTCCAGGCTGTAAATTTGATAGCTGCACTCGAGCAATTCGTCTGCGTGTCTTGTTTAAAGACTTAATGGGATGCAATAAAACAGATACCGAGATTAACGAACAACGATGATGAGGGTAAGAAATGCGACAAAAAGTACGTAAAAATAGTCGTGGATCCAGAAATTTGGAAACGCTTTTATAGTTCGGAAAACTATTTTCAGCGAAATATCAGCTTGACCGATCAGAACAATGCAAACCCAATAGACAAAAGAGCGCGTGCACACGTCAGTAGACGACCGCTCTCAGCATATTGTTGGATACATAGATGTCTTTGTTGCGAAAATGTCCAAAAAAATGATATAGACAATGTGATTTACAAAAAGGAAATATTTTTTCACATGGAATAATTCAATAGACAAAAGAGCGCGTGCACACGTCAGTAGACGACCGCCCTCGGCATATTGTTGGATACATAGATGTCTTTGTTGCGAAAATGTCCAAAAAAATGATATAGACAATGTGATTTACAAAAAGGAAATATTTTTTCACATGGAATAAAAACGAAAATTTTTTATATTTTTCAGTATTTGTGCAGAACGCTCTTTCTTGGCGTGTTAGGCAAGAACACTTACCACTACTAGCTTTGTGGATCGCCGCGCTTATGCAATAGAATATTGTCGTAATCTTTAATATTCTCATTTTTCTGCAAATTTCTTTCACTGCTTTTCTGTCTTAATAGTTTCTTTTATTTTTTTTAAAACGAAAATCTTCACATCTCCACACTGGTCGTTAAAACTCGTAATAATTTTTTAAAATGTCTTGTCTGGTTGTGTTTGTTCAGCTCAAAGCATCCACTTTTATATGTAAGGGGATTCATTTCGCTCATAAGCAGCGTGCGTTAGACGCTGACCTTGGCGCGTGCCATACGTAGTAATCATCCACCAGCAAACATCTGCCATCGAGCTGTTGCATTTTCAGCAGTAAAACGCAGTACCCTACAGCTCAGTCGCGCCAGAAGTAGCTCTTTTGCGCTTCGATCGCCTCTTCAGCTGTACTATTGCGCTTCACCACCATATGTCGTACCATTCCGTTTCTGTCCGGTGAAGCGTGTCAGACTATCGCGCACTTTTTAAAGGCTGCATTCACGATTATTAACAAACACGTGCACCCTTCCCTTACCCCAATCATGAGGTTGGGGAAGGGGAGGGGAGTTACCGCAGTTTCATCAAAAATTGACATGTTAAGGTCGTCAAACATTTCGAAAATGCGTGTATATGATCTAAAAACAAATGTTCGATTCGGCGATGCAAATGGAGTGCACTTCCAAGATGTTTCATCGGCCAAATTGCTTCCCGACGAGATCCCCTTGGAGAAAATCACCCTCCGCAAAATTCTGCGCTGGACGCAGAAGTGCTAAGCTCAACATTTGTCTCTATCAGATTATCGTTGTTGTATAAGACGAGGGGCCATTCGTTTAAGATGGCAAGAAAAGCGATTCTAACTTTGCATTTCTCATTTAAAGAGTGACCGTCAAACTCAACACTTCACAAGAAACCTCGAGTATTCGTGTCGTTGGAATTAAAAAGCGCTTTTCAACATACTTTTGCAAAATTCTGCTCGAATTTTCTAAAACTACCTCCTCATCACCACCCTAACCCCTCCCCCCTCCTCCTCCACAGCTCCAGTCAGTCTGTTATGAGTACGGTCGCAAGCTCGCAAGCGCAACCAACCGCTATCACTTATTAATTAATGTTGTGGCTTTATGTCACCCTATCAGCTGCTCGACGCGATTGTTAGCGAAATCGCCCTTGTAAGATGCCAGCGAAACGTTGTGCTAAATAAAGATGCTCTCTCTCTCTCTTGCGCTCATGTCAAAATATTCGTTTGTTTAAGTGCCCGTTATATGGAAGCCTTTCCGCGTACCGCACCGCAAATTTCATGTTTTATTGTTGTGCCTTATCTGTGCGAAATTCTATATGTTGGCAACACGATAAACGAGTGCATCTCCTCGTTGTTTCACATTGGCGAATTGTCATCCGTACGTAGTGCAGCAGAATTATTTGCAATTTTA
>JPKZ01001336.1:547155-570466 GCA_000803305.1 Toxocara canis
CTTGCTCTCTTTCTAGGTTGCAGAAAAGTTTATAACGGAAACGTTTCTTGCCAGTAGAATGCTTCGCGCTTTAAAAAAAAAGTGTCATTTGGTAGCATGAGTGTAGAGGAAGGAAAACAAAACTGTATCACGCATACCACACTGAAAAGCAGTGTCCTGCATGATCGAAACGCTGCCAATCGCAATATTATAGGCAATAGTGCGTTGGTATAGTGCTTCCTCGTTTTTGTGTTGGCCGTACCAACTCGGTGAGATCTCTAGGTTACACTGTCCTGAATCGTAAAGGAGGGTTTATTTAAAGGTGAGCGAAGGTAATTGAAACGAATTTTTGAGGTTACATTGCCAATGCTGCTTAAGTGTATGTGTCTTCGTAATTAGTATTTTTCAAGCGAAGTGAATCTTTTTTTTGCACGCTTCGCCCCTGAATAAAATTGAACCTCACGGGGCCCTTTCAGGCTACACCTATATTCTCCTCTCTTTTCCACTCTTTTTCTTTGTTTTTATTTTGCCTTCTTCCTTTCTCAAAAGTACCAGTGCCGAATGGCATACTAACCGGAAAGATGTGATGAGCGGTTGCTCATGGAGCTGCTAAGTGCGTTTGCATGAGAACAGGGTGTGTACAACTTCCAGCGCATTGCATGCAGTGATCTGAATTCTAAATCAACTTGCACTCGGCTCATGCAAAACGAGTCCGTCTTACTCTCTGCTAGTCATTCGCGCATCAATACGCAGTTTTGATTCATATCATTTCCACAGTTGCTTTTGTGGTCAGTAACCTTCCAAGAGGACAGTTGCGCTCCGCTTGATTATTCTCTTTGAACATTAGAAATCACAGCACTAAATAATAACCTGATAGCGGCAATGCAAAACTTTTAGATCTTACATATGGCTCGCAGAGAACAGGTTTCATGTGCGGATTTTTCCTCTTGTCGATGATAATTAACCAAAGCACAATTACCTTTGGTCAATGATCATCGCGTAGCGTGATACGCAAAAGTAGGCCCGATAGTGGTGACCTGTAAACATTCCCTCCTAGATAGTAGAGGAGAGGCGTTGATGCCTGATATACATGCGTATGGTGGGTATCTTCGATCGTTTCTTATGCGGAAGTGTCGAGAAGATATTTCAGCCGTAACGATCCAAGCGCCAATGGCTAATGTACTAAGATTGGTTCGAAACGGTAACACTGAAGAAAAAGGGCAACTGTGCCACGGAAAACGTTGCGCATTTAAGATCATGAATTGATAATATGTTTCGCGATTTATTTACCTATGTTGTTCGTAGAACGGAAATGATGACGTACAGTTTACGAAAATAGTTGTTCAGAGATATGCACGTACTGTGAGTGTTAGCAGATGCGTTTGCATGATAAGATAGCCAGGGGTGCCTGATTAAGGTTCACGTTTACTTTGCGCATTCTACCTACAGTTTTCACATGTAGGCTATTTGATGCCTTCAAACCACATCATCCCTTTATTGATATACGGTACGGTTGCTTATAAGTGGTAATGCTTGCCAGATGACTAATAGGATGAATGCTTTGACGAATCCGGCCATTAAACCAGCCGATTATATAAAATACCCGCAGATAGTGAAAATTCCTATTCGAACTTACTCGACCGCTTTTGCAAAGATTGCAATAAAGATTCGTTTTTGTGCAGCCCAACTGGTGTACTATACAACCCGATTCACGAACGACTGAAGGTAGGATTTAAAAATTTTGCAATGATCTTAGAGGCAAACTGTAGCTCTTTGAAGGACCTACAAAAGCTACGCGCATTTTGCATCCGGTCTAGTGTACAGCACATCGGTTGGGTCGCAGACAAGCAAGCCTAGCTGAAGATCTTGAGCGAGAAGTCGCATCAGATCAAATTTGAATTTCAGTCATTTCCGGCCAATGAAACCAGCTGGTCCGCTAGATGAGCTGCCGAGCCGTATATTTCATCTGCTCCCAGTATGTATTCACAATCATTCTTCAACCCGTTCAGTGAAAAACTTCATCGCTACAAAATGCTGGCAAATTTTTTAGCATCTTTTAGTGTCCATGACTTACATCTATGAGTGTATGAGTTACCCCTGTTGGTGAGTCGATTTAAAACGCAGGGGGAGGGGAATAGGAAGTGGTCCTGAAATACAGATTACTCTTCGTTTGCTTTCGGCGACATTTAATAGATTATATTAATTCCATATTCATCTTTTTGATGGGTTTGCTCACACACGCAATGGCACGAAACTGTGCTGCTGGGGGATCTTAGGCTTCTGATGGAAATAAATGAAATGTTTTCGGTTACACAGGTCTACTGTTTTAGCCGTAACTGCAAATATTCGGGAACTAAATCTACTCGATAGACCGACACATCGGGTAGATAAAGCTGTAGCTGCAAATATTCGGGAGCTAAATCTGCCCTATAGACCAACACACATACACACACCACACACACCAAATACGCCACACACACCACATCACACACGCCACACCATACACCACACACGCCCCACACGCCACCTCACCACACACACAAACGACACACAAACACCCACGCGTACTCGCTCATGCACAGACACACACATACAGACACATACACACATACGTGCGCATAGACAGGGTACCATCATAACGCTCCTTGCAAATGTCTGGCCACCATTGTTTGCCCAATGAATCTGCAGTCCTGCGCTCCCGTTTGTCACGAAATGGCTGAACATGTGCGCAAAATTTTTGTATTTCGCTTATGCCAAAAATGTTAAATTTTCATGATACATATACGTATCGTACTTGTGTATTTGAAAGTAGCTGCGAAAGGATGGCAGAAGCGCACACCAGCCATATGTGCTCTCTTTGCACGTGACAGTACAGTGCAGCGGTTTATGCCTAGAAGAAACTCCATTAAGATCTGCCAAATGAGTGGGGGGAGGGGATGGGGAGGTAGAGTGATTAAGAGGAGAATGGAGACTAACACGACCTGGCGGGGAAGGAGAAAACTTGCAGTTGCGCTCGTATCATATGGATTATTTAAGGACTGATCTTCTCCACGTTGGGCGATAAGTGAAAGCTTTCAGGCAAACGAAATTTTTGAATTTTCGGTGCGAAACTTAGAGAGTCTTTGCGTTTTCTCATTGAGATTGGACTTTTCTGAATGGCCGTTGTGAAGAGCGCCATTTGATGTCCACTTATCGTCTATATTAAGAAATGCAATGTTCCCTTTTGAATTTTTCATCGGAGGCGCCTCGCTGTGAAGTGATTGAAAGAGGTACTTAACGACAAAGTCGGAGGAGCCTTTTGACAAGGAATAATATGTCTATTGTATTATGGAATCACCTCGAGGAACGGAATCCTCGCAATACGATAAAGACGGTTTCTGATCGAAGAGTTTTATCCGTGAAATCACCCGATGCAGAAAGACCTCGACAAAAAATTCAAGAAGCAAATTTGAGCCTATGTCGTGGAGCAGTAGCGCGCTGGCGTCTACTCCTTAAGGTGGGGTCGGGAGATCTCCGCAGCAATCATGTTCATCTGCTGATGACATATCAGCTAATCTATGGGTTCAGTTGCGATACACAGTTGCGATACATATATTGTAGGATCACAGCAATTGTTGCACATTGTTTTTGTTGCAGTAATCAATGTTCAAAGTTGCCGGGTTTTTTGGTGCTATCGAATTATTTGTTTGCCTTTGCACCGACAATTTTGCTGATGGCAAACAGCTGGACGCTGTTCCGAGTTTGGCTGCACATTTGCTGAAATGAGCCAGCAAGGATTTCGGTGTGCTGATCAAAGTCAGCTGCTTGTCCATTCGAGATGCGTTTCGCAACTGGCTGCACGCGCCAAACATATCTGAACTCGTTTCACGTTCACATTGTTCATGTAAGCTGAAGAAGGTTTTCATGGCTATCGAACCTCAGTATTTCTTTATCCGTAATATAAAGTTTCTTTTTTCGTATTCGTTTAACACCAAAATGATGGCGATCAGCAATCGTTTGGCTTAAGCAACGCTATGAAGTTTTTTCGAAAAAAATTTTTTAAAATTTTATGAAATTTTCTTTTCGAATTGACGCTTTCCAGAGGGAAATTGCGCAGGTGATTTTGTTGATGCGTTAAAATGTGGTTTAATTTATGCGTTTTTAAAAATGCCTTCAGGTAATCAGCGAGAAGGGAAATGCGTTCTGAACGTTTGGCGCACTCAGATCTAGAGTATTTTTCGGCTTGCCGACAACCGGAATAACTGCGTCTACTCTGTCTATATCTCAATATTGTTACTTTTTTTTCTTGAATACTTCAGGTATATATAGTTACTATAGTTTCCATAAAGGTGCTCTATTTATGTTTCTAACCATCAACAAAGTACGTTCACGAGAACCTCGTTCATATCGTTCTCATCTATAACATCTTTTTTTGGCGATAATCGTATAAGGACATATGCCATTTAATGATTATGAGCGCATGATGAGCGCATTGTTTAGTGCAAGCTTCATTAGACGACCGGCCAGCAACGGTTGTTGAACCCATAATAGCATATTGCATGAATATAAAACGTAGTAAGAGGAGAGGACTGTGCGTATGTATTATGTCGGTGCAACGGAAATCCGTTACTTGTGATATGCAAAGAGATGCAAAGGCAGCTGTAATTTGCTGACAACCATGCCCACGCATGATTGTTTTGACCTGTTTCGGAACCCGTGGTGGTCAGCCTGCTGGCGATCTGTCGGGGAAGCGGCCGCGAATCGAACCCAGGTCTTCCCGCTCATGCTATAAGAAATTTACCTTGCTCGGGAATGGGTGTCAATTTGCTCTTAAGCAATCTTTATGTCTCGTCGTTCGTTTACGGTTTACTGTAATGGACACTCTGCTTCATTGAAACAGTTTCGGGAATTCAGCTTTTCGCTTCCTGTTCCTGCGAAACGCCTTAGAAATCGAACGCTTTAGATTTTTAAAGTTGTCGTTTATTTGAACGATTACAGCTTGTTGCGGTAGTGTATGTGCAGGTAAATTGCACAGGTAGTACTCCATACGCGGGGGAAGAAGCAAAAATAATAGTCAGTTTTCTTGCGACGTTGTGAATTTCCACTTTCGAAATGTGTCGTTTTTTTTCTACAAAACAATAAGTTAATTGTAAATTAATTTTTTGATTCAATTTCTTAATTAATTTATTACTTATTTTTTCACTTGTTTCTTTATTATCATTTACTTACTACTTTTCGTCTTTGTTAATTTTGATGTGCGTTGGGAAAAAAATGTTTACATTGGGGAACTTTTGCCCGCATCATGTCTATTCGCCTATGTGGGCCTTTCTCTATATATCGCTGCGGTGATTTCGACATGAGAACCACTGAAGCGATTGTTACGAACTTTGGTAGACGAAAAAATGCGTGCCTCACCTCTTAGTCCTGATTTCAAACCATATTCACAGATCTAGGCAACCTATATGAATGGGTAAAATTTGCATCCATTTTAATTAAGATTGGTCGAATTTTACTTTTTTCATTGATTGGATCGCTGAAGAGCTGAACAATGTTTACTTAATAGAAGGTTTGTATGTCTTATCAGGTCGAATACATGTTGAATTTTCATCATCTGCAAGCACTTTCTGAAACCGGCTGGTTCGATAGCTGAGTTGCCGAAGCGAAGATCATGCGTTCCACTTTTGAAACCACGCGTAAAGCTGAATAAGGTTCCCTACACAACATTTGCTTTGTTTACTCTAGATGTGTAGAGCCTTTACGAACTACTGGTAGAAAGAGATTATTTAACATTTTGCTGCAGTGGTTTGAAGCATCATTTTGGAGTTGCCTTAATTGAACTCGAAGTTCGCCAGTTTTAAGCAATTTCCCCCCTTGAATTGGCGAGCATATTGGCCGACAGTACCAAGTCGTTTGAGTGACATTCAAACTGAATTATCAGTTGTGTTTTTGGAAAGTGTTTTTTTTTGTATGTATATGTCTGTCTGTCGTCTGTTTGTTGTGCTGGAACCAGTTCTTAATGAATGATTTGTACGAAGAGTTAGATCAGTTAAAATACGAGTTTTTGCCAAATGTTGTCTGTTTAGGACAGGAGTGCAGCTAGTGGATAGAGTAGCCAAGGCGTGCACACATCGCATGTCAACTCGATGGCGTTCATTCTCGCTTCTTTTCCGACACTGTTACGTTATTTCTAGTTCACTTTTTTTTGCTGTGACGATTTTCCTACGACAGTGATTTAAAGAGATAGAGAAGTTGCTTTGAAGGATTGATGTTATTTAGGGTTGTCAGATATGAAAGCGATCGGGGGGCATCGTCTGAGGGGTACTGATGATTGTTCCTTATCTGGTGTGCCCCATCTATCGCAGAAAATTGCGTCGCGCATCCCACCACTCTCCACTAGCACTCCACCACTATCGCCGAACTTGACCCTCACTGCCTTGTGTATTCGTCGTCATTTCTCCATTCACTCGGCGAATGATGATTTCGTTCAGTTTTGCTTACCTTCTAATTTGCCTTCATCCTGCGCCGAAATAGTTTCTCCCTTTTGTATGCTGAGAAGTGAAGGGTTCTACACTGCAAGGGTGATGTGATGTTTGAAGGCAATAAGAGCGAAGATTTGTTATTCATTTCTTTAGGTCGATTGCAGTTGCGTCTTTGAGTGCGTTGGCGTGTACTTGCTGCATTAGCAAAAGGAAATGCTGGCACAGGTAGCGAATGTCGAGCTCAGAATTAGCTAAAAGCTAATTTGTTTGACGATTGTGCTTAAACGAAGCACTAGCTTGTTGCTGAAATTTTCGTTTGCCAGGTTATTGCATGGCTCATGCAATTATGATCGCATCTACAAGCTCGTTTTAAGTGGTGTAGCTGTGTACGCGTTGAACATTTGATGAGTTGAAGCTTAAGCCATGGTAGTTCCTAGCGGGATGTAGCATATTTCTACAATCAGCTTTACTGTTTTTCAGCAAAAAACATCTTTTTCTAATTTCTTTTCACGTCGATTTGCATACGTTAATATTCAACCATATTGCATAATTAGAGCGATCAGTGTCAGTTTAAAAATTCTTATTGCATACTGTAATGCTTTCGCATGAATACGAGAAACTTTATGATAGTTGGCTCCTGATCGGAGTCGAATGTGATGCGAGAATGCTCCATTCGTTATATTTACAGATTCGCATACTCTTCACTATGTCATGCAAAATTCACTGTATCACACAAAATAGTTTGAATTTTGTTCCTTCGACTTTAGGGAGAGAGAATGTTGTGTTTTTGCTCGTTGAATTCCCTGCTGAAATTTTAATGTGTTTGGGCTGTTATTGCTTTATTTATTCGTTTATCATAAAAATGAAGGCGCGCTGAATTCGACTCGAGTCGCAAAGCCCACATCTGATTTCAAATTTTCTCACTTGTTGTTCAATACCTTTTATGTTTTTTGTCAGGCCTATTTCGAATTCTAAGTGAAACAAAAACTTATGGCTGAAGATTCATGCGGTCGGTCGGTTGGGCCACTGAAAATATCAGCATCTGAGTTATTAGCTTCAGATGATCGAAAGACATTTGATGTTTTCGCAAATCCTGTCCGTATAAATTTTTTGGCACTCTATAAAGAATTTGTATAAAATACTTATAGCAGACAGAGTACAGTCGTACAGTGTATTGCTTCTATTAAAAAAGGTGAAGGATTCGCTCGGGTAGATGCACGCTAATGTAGCACTTTATTCGACCAGCAATCGCATAGAAACCCGTATCAGCTAAAGGCTGTGTCGTACGCAGAAGCGTGTGTCTGTCTGATGGTGGTCACATGGAGAGATGCGACAACAAATGAACAATAGGGCACCGGATGATGTCGTAAAGCGGATGTGCTCGCGATCGTTCTTCTAGAGTGATTATTCGAGAAAAGGCACAGAGTAAAGCGCACAAAACGTGCAATTCACATACACGTCTATCTATCTCGTTTATCGCACAAAATCGCCTTTATCTGCATAACGGCCAACTGTCACTACAAACGATACACCTTAAACACTGCTTCAAATTTTAGTTTTTTTCACGATCAGATCCACGGTAAGGGGAAGAGATTCTGCGCTTGTGCGACCCTCCTCTGTTGTAACGTCGCTGTTGATATGTAAGTGATGGACGCATGAAAAACATTAATCCTTCTCCAGTTCAGTTATAAGAAACGCGGTGTGAACAGACGACATCTTCTCCATCATCGTCACTGCTTTGCTGCTGGATGAGGCAGAGTCACAGATACAGTAGAGAACATTCGATCAGCTTATCGTATCGTTACTTCTTATGTTGACCTTGAGCTAACTGCTGCTGTATTCAACGAGTAGTCTTCTATTTATGAATGTTCTACGTTAGTGTGGTAGCATTTCTTAGGGATGCACAACTAGAATAGCCACATAGAGCCTCTCTTGATGTTCTTTTTCGTAGCTTATGCGCAAATCCTAAAATTTCAGCAATATTTCTTCATCGACATTTCTTGACTTGCACGAAAGAGGGCCTTCATTGGCCTTTTATTACATACCGATCATCTTCTCTCGCCTACACGCTAATCTCGCATTATCTTTACATTCCTTACGAGGAATCGATTCATATTTTGAATTCATTGAGTACCTTATATTACTTATAAAGCACCTTATATTACTTATAAAGCACCTTATATTACTTATAAAGCACCTTATATTACTTATAAAGCACCTTATATTACTTATAAAGCACCTTATATTACTTATAAAGCACCTTATATTACTTATAAAGCACCTTATATTACTTATAAAGCACCTTATATTACTTATAAAGCACCTTATATTACTTATAAAGCACCTTATATTACTTATAAAGCACCTTATATTACTTATAAAGCACCTTATATTACTTATAAAGCACCTTATATTACTTATAAAGCACCTTATATTACTTATAAAGCACCTTATATTACTTATAAAGCACCTTATATTACTTATAAAGCACCTTATATTACTTATAAAGCACCTTATATTACTTATAAAGCACCTTATATTACTTATAAAGCACCTTATATTACTTATAAAGCACCTTATATTACTTATAAAGCACCTTATATTACTTATAAAGCACCTTATATTACTTATAAAGCACCTTATATTACTTATAAAGCACCTTATATTACTTATAAAGCACCTTATATTACTTATAAAGCACCTTATATTACTTATAAAGCACCTTATATTACTTATAAAGCACCTTATATTACTTATAAAGCACCTTATATTACTTATAAAGCACCTTATATTACTTATAAAGCACCTTATATTACTTTCCCATTACATTAGCTGCTCATCTACTGCATACTATATAACCGCTTCTTTATCGCATATCATTCTTTAAAAAACCACCAAATTGATGCATATAATCCGCTTATTTGACAGCAGAAGTTTTGTAAGCCGTGCATAACAGTCCGCTGAGTGTCATCTCGCTTTTATACGTCCCACAACAAGCTTTGACCGGTCGTCGTTGCGATGCAGCGATGACATTTACTGGTGTGACGCACCCCCGGTTTGCGCTCTTACGCTCGCTCTCTCTCTCGTGCTATCAATATCATAACTACAGCCGTTCGCTGTTTACGTAACAATTCAAGTCCTAGCATCTTTTCATGATCGTCTCCTTTGTTCGACAGTCTTGCTGTTTAATTTGGAAGAAAAAAAACTGATGCATCAGTGAGTGAATCACATCGAGGGCCTGGTCGTATTCTGCTCTTCATTATTAAACTCCTCACACTCACGGCTTCGCTACTGTGCAACATGTCATTGTAGAACTCATCTTCGTAGAAAAATATTTCGGAAAAAAATGATAGAACGTTGTTGTACTCAATGCGCTTTTCACCGTTCATGAATGTGATGGTTGTAGCAGTTGAGAGGAACGTGGCGTGTTGTATTCGCTAGTTCTTCCTAATATTGTTGCCTACGCAAAGGTTATCGTTATATATTGTTGTCGTATTGTGCACAAAAATTCATCAGCATTGAATCTAACCCTTGAAATTCTCTCAAGATTTTATTTTCATGCATTGAGATGAAGCTGGGTGTCGCATGATCGATTTGAAATCGTTGACAAATTCATGTGACCTCTCTTCCATTGTTTCCACAGGAATGAATATTATTTTCTTATTTTCTTGAACGTCACTAGAAGCACTGCTTGTTGACGCACTCAGCCATACGGCGGTTGCTGATTATGCCAGCTGTTAGTAGTGTATGCAGCGAAGAGTAAACAAATTGCTGTACCCCGTATACGGCCATCTCAGAGACGTCGTTGGCGTTGTTCCCGAAGTGATTACAACGATGAACTTAACGGTAAGAGATTGAAGGTGGCCAGCACTGCTGATCTTGATAAACTACAAATTTGCCATCACTTGCTGCCCATATATGTGGCAATTTGTATGTGAATAATGACGTTAAGCAAAACGACAACAACGCATTT
Source organism: Toxocara canis (assembly GCA_000803305.1). Taxonomy (NCBI): domain Eukaryota; kingdom Metazoa; phylum Nematoda; class Chromadorea; order Rhabditida; family Toxocaridae; genus Toxocara; species Toxocara canis. The sequence continues at coordinate 557,566 of JPKZ01001336.1, forward strand.
TATTCAGTGCATCAAAATTGTTCTCAATCTAACTAGAGGTGATTAGGGGCAAACAAATTGTTTAATTAATTATCTTAGACGCCCGATCCTATTGTTTGTTCGCCAACCATAATAACGATTTGTAACCAAAAATAAGATTTAAGAAAAGAAAAGCTAAAGTAGCGATGTTTGCTGGTCTAGCATTGTGTTGCCAGTTGTTCGCAACTAGACTATTCGATAGTAACGGTGTGTGTGTATATATGTGTGTGTGTGCGTGATGTGCGTAGCGAGCAAATGTGCGCTGTATTCTGGTCTATCGCGTATTCACTGCGTTGTGGCCGTATATGTGGCGATGTGACGCTGACCTTGCAACCATGCAACTATTCATCTCCACTATCGCCAAAATCGAACATCTATCCCGGCGATGAGTGAGTGAGTACATTTCAGCGCTCGATCACCGTTTATTGCTTTCAAATCACCTATGATCCGTTGAAACTATATTGAGGGTTTTTCTCAAAAATTTCGGCTTTTTTAGCCGTCTCTTAACAGTAAGCAAATTTGCATATTCGGGTTGTTGTGATCTTTCTTTTGCGGTGTTGTTACGCTCAGGTTTCCCAATTGACTAATCATTTCGACGAACTGAAAACAATCTGGGAACGAGATAATTACTTTATTGCTACTATTGTATTTGTACTAGTTATATTTGAACAAATGGAGATAACATGTGACTGCGGCCGGTATAACCAATTTCGGTATGCATCCCAAGCTAATCAATCACTTAACTAGCTTAAACTTCATGGATTGCCGCACTTAATGATGCGATATAGTTTTCCAAAAAGCAGTGTGTTTTGTTTGAGGGTCGATTCATCAGTTATTCAAAATATGCTTACTCGGTTGGTTGGTTGTTTCGGTGAGTGTTTTCGCTTTTTTATTGGCCTGGTTATGACTGATCGCTTACTCACATTCGTCAACAGCCACTTTTTTTGCATCCTCACCATTTTTCTTGTTACCTTAATGAGAAAAGCTGAGCATTTAAACAAGGTGAACGTCACATAAATTGAGGATCACGAATGCCGTATTACATCGATCCTTTAAAACATTACTACTACCACTATTAACCACATATTTTTGAAGCGTTCGCGATCACTTAAGTTATCTGTGACATTTGCTGATTGCGTGCAATATTTACTCCTTGACCATAAACATGTCTGGAAATTTATGTTTTGTCGTTAATGGCCGTCGCCGATATGTATATTATCGGCAGCCGACCAACTTATCATTGCATGTCGTTTAAAATCGTCACCAATCAAAGCATAGAAGCGTTCACAAGCGTATATGAAACCAGCTCGTTTTATGTTTCTGGGGAACGTTGAAACAAGTAAAGCCAGATTGGAGATAACGATGCGATTTAACAATAGCAGGTTTTAAAGTGATCATTTGTAAGCGTTGTTTATAGGAAGGCTTAGACAAATCCATTTCCGGTCTGGAAGCCCGAAATATAGGTATACCACTATTTATGAAAGTCAAGGTAAGTTGTGAGGTAATAACTGGAGATGCTCTCGCTGATATTGAAACCGCCCCTGTAACCAAGTTTTTTGGTGCCGAATGGAAGATTGGGATAGCACACGAATATGAGACGAGAGTGCATACGCATGAATCAGCTGGTTAGGACTAGCTGTTATCCAGGCGAGCCATCGTCCAACCCTCATTTTCCATACATCAGCGAGTACAGCCAGTGACAACTCTTCATAGCTGTTTGGATGTTGCAAAAAAAAAGAAAAATGAGACGCCAAAATTTTGACGCGCAAGTAAGTAATATAGTGGGATGGGTGGATTTGGATTGTAAAAATTGGATCGTTGGGAAAGGATCGAAAATATAAGCAATACTGTAAGGGAAAATTTCGGCGTTTGGAACTAGAATTTTCTTCGTATGTCAGCACTCTTTTTGAGTGGTTGGAATTAAATCTCTTAAATGACATATAAGTAATTCTAAAATTCAGAATCAGAAATTTTGAATTCTAAATTACTAGTATCAAACTTAGCTAAAGTTTTCAACTTTCTACATTTAATCGTTTGTTGTATACTGGTTGCTTGCTGTACAATGATGAAAACCTTTCATCTAGTGTGACTAAACGATGGACGTAAACAATAAGTGGGAATAGGAATAGAAAGCGGAACAGCACTGACAGATACAACAAAACTACCAAAACCACTTAACTTGTATAGAAATCTTCGAGAACGACAAGAACGCATATTACATGTTCTGATGCTTATAATGTTTCTATTGCTCATTTCCTATCTTTAGTTTTTCAAACTTATTTTGGAGTTTTTTTTTCTTTCTTTTATATTATTTACAGTTCTGGTTTTCTATAGCTAATAGAAGAGCGTGACCATAATTCAACAGATGTGATTTTCTATGTTCTGATATCATTGATTGTGACAGCAGTCACATTGCTATATGCCTCTTTGGAGGTTCTCCAATTTTTGCCACCCTTTTACATTCAACTATGCTTTTCTAAACAAACCGTACTCGTCGTAACATGGTTTTCGTAATGCGCGGAATTACCTTTTGCAGGTGATTAATGAAGAGCATAGTTACATGACGAACTCAACAAGAATGGCATAAATCATGCACTGAGCAAAAATGCTTGCAAAAGCGGATAAACAAGACAATTCATTGGCGTGTGAGAGGAGCGTATTTTATGCGCAAAACCTATGCCATTCGAAAAACTGATGTAAGAATGGCATAAATCATGCACTGAGCAAAAATGCTTGCAAAAGCGGATAAACAAGACAATTCATTGGCGTGTGAGAGGAGCGTATTTTATGCGCAAAACCTATGCCATTCGAAAAACTGATGTTTCGATATCAAATTTGTGTAAGCAAATTATGTGCATAATGCTGTCCGCATGAATTATGGTGATATCCGAGATTAGTTATGGTGGTATCCGAGATTAATTGTGGTGGTATCCGAGAAAAATTCTGTTTCGTTTGCCGAAAAGTGCACGCTTCAAATTCTTAGTCGCACGCTCACCTACGATCTGCATACACGCATTCGCTTTTCGCTGCTATCTGTGACTTTGCTGACGCACTTCCCGTCGATTTAAATGCGCCATTTTTTTTTTAAAGCGTTGTGAATTTTTATGGGATCCGCTAATTGTGGAAGACCACCCCGGCAGAAAATAGCGTAACCATCACGCTGTAGGCCATTAAGCATAAGAAATTGGGAAGTGTGATTCAAGTGCATCTCAATAAAGTTCAGGAAAATCCATTCCAATTTGAGAATGTACCCTGCAGGTAACGGGTATTGCACCGAACATTTTTTTGTTCCACAAGCCGATTGCGCCAAAGTCTGCGAGGGAAAAATGTTGATCGGACGAAGTATGTTTCAGTTTTATGAGAATATGGTTCTGACTCACTTTGAGCACAGGTTCGAGACTTCGCGCAATCATTGGTGTAATTTTTTGCACAGACAGTGCGTTGCTTTATATCTGTGCGGGTTCGTGTGCCTCAATGGCGCTGAAATTGGCAGGTCGACAAGCACTGCAGAAATCGGAAATTTTTCGAAAAAATTGGCTCTGAAATGTGAAATTTTTGCCACCTTAGAAGCCTTTGACACTTGGTGGTAAATGGAAAGCCTTTGTTGAGTTTTTTCAAACTTTGTGGCTGTGTTTGTGAAAAGGCCGCGATCCCTACGTTTTTTGTCCGGAGATCGTAGCCCGCAGAACGAAGTCCGAAGTTCATGGCTCACGAAAACCGAAACACCCATGAAATTTTTAAAAGTGTCGGGAAATATGCAAGAATGCTTCGAGCCTCCCTGAAAGGTGGTCAACTTTTCAGCTTGCAGCTTCTTTGTGTCGCTATTTTTTGGTAGATATTCTTTTACGATCACTCGTAAATGTGAATTAACGCGAATGTAATAAGATATGGGGATTCTTGTACGAGGTAAGTTTCGGTTAATTGTGCCAAGAACTATGAACAATTAATTGTGCCAAGAAATATGCACTTAACACTTTTAAGAGATCCACAGCTCCCTTGTAAGGAAACAAGATGGCTTCTACGCCTCAGTAAGATGTCGGTCTTATGCAAACATGAAACGCCAATATAAAGAGTGCTGTTGCGTCAGTTGTGATCACTGTCTACATAGCCACTCGAGTAGTAATACATAGTGGCGTAGCTTTTGCAGTTTGTGTGGAAGCTGTCTGGAGTTAATATGGTTCGGCGCCACATGGCTGCAAATTATACTCATTTATGCGCGCCCTTTACGTGTGCTTTGCTTATCGTTCCGCATGGAATTTAATAGTGATAGTCTAGTGCAGCTCATTTCAGTGTGCAAATTATTTCAGTGCTAGCGCCGTGTGGCCGATCGTATGATTTTGATGACCATACGTGGTGACTAGGCAACCAACTTTGGGCTAACGGTGCTCAGACGAACGACGACAGCGACGGCTCGAGAAAAGAATAGCGCTGCGACTGCGGCCTACACCTCTGACACTGTACACCCAGAAATGACCGCACTCGCCTCGGCTACTCGAACTCGTTACGAACCAATGCAGATGAACGTTTGGACACGAGCCAACGCATACACACCCGGGTATCTCTTATGCTTCTCTCTTGGTGACGAATATTTTATTGGTTCTGAGAGTTACTCTCTTTTCTTTTTTCGTTCTATGCGTAGAGATTCCCATCTATACGGTCTTCTGCTGTATCACCATTGACGATGCAGGAGGGCTCTGTACCTGTACGATATCTCGGTATACGACTTGTTCCATCTGTACAGCTGGAACCGTCTCATTCTACAAATTTCAGCCGATACCATATGTTTACGCATAGACGTTTTCGCACGAGGTGAGGACAGCTAAGAAATAAGAACGTTTCCATTTCATGAGAACAAAGAAAACGCATGAGGTCTGTACACAAAGGTCGACTGATTCGACCAGCGTTCCTCTCAATAACATTAAGGCTCCGTCATAGTCTGTGCGCACAGACGATCTGCTTTTTTGACTTCACCGTGCTGGTTTTTCTTACGAAGGCTGCATTCATAATTTGGTGGTTTTATGATTGTTAAATGAACAATAGATGTGCTGATTTGTTGCTGCAGCGCAATTTGAAGGTAAAAAAGTGAAATCATCACAAAGTACGTTTCATTGTTCCGATACGAACAATTTCAAAGCGCCAACGTTTTTAACGTTTTTCTTTCACCTCCTTTAATTGAAATGCTCTAGTAACTCTTCAAAGATTGTTGAGTACGTATGTATTCGTCTTAAGTGCTCACATCGCTTATGGAGACGTCCTTAATTCATTGACTCCCGTCTTCGTAGTTTCTGTCTTTGAGGCGTGCTGTTGCATCTCTAAGCGGCATAAAGGTGAGGCATCTCTTTCTAATCTAGCATGTGCGTTGTATCTTTTATTTTGTTATCGCATGAAGCAACTAAGGAGACCTTCCTGTCTTTTCTTAGCTTCTTTTAATTCAACGTTCTCATGCGTTTACCTGCCAAAGATGGAATTTTCGCTTCTTTGTATGGTGTATGCTAAAAAAAACATAAGCAAACGTATCCAGAAATTTTTAGACGAACTTACCAGGGTGGCCATTTTGTGATCTCAAAGGAAGCTAATTTTGAAAAAGGAAGCACTTTTTAAAAGCTGAACGCAATGAAGACTTTTTTGAAGCTGATCGTAGTGAAGACTGTTTGGCTTATAAAAGTGGTTATTTTCATCGTGAGCGGGATTTACTTACAGCAGGCAAATGCATCATGTATTCATATTTAATTAATTAAAGCAGAAGCAGTATACTGTGGAAAGTTACTTAGCAATGCTCAAGAGCATAAAACGAGCATATAGCTGATTATAGGGAAACAGGAAAGTTATCATCTTATGATGCTTCCTTCGTCAGTTTCTATTCATCACAAAAATGACCAAAGCCTTAGTCTTATGATTCTGTTATTGTACTATTACGACTATAAGCTATGTTAGAGATCAGAGTCAACGACGATTTCCCTTCCAAATATATCTCTTAAGCTCGACGTACTCATCGGTAGATGTTGTCATCGTTGGAGTGAATGCTGTCCAATGTGCGTTTTATATAAAACCGGTTCAGAGACTACCGTTTATGCCATATTCGACACTGCTCTGGCCACAGCAAGACTGCCGTTCACTGTTTTAGAGATCCGCTTCTTTGAGTTCAACATTGAATATCAATCGATTTTTCAATAATATCAATCGATTTTTCAATAAGTCAATTGTTTGAACCATCTTATACTAATCATTATGAAATGTATGCGTCAACTTGTTGGAAAAACTTTTAGACGGAAGAAGGAGGGATTATGCTGCAGAAATCCTGAAAAGAAAACAAGGGAAAATGTGGAGGAAGAAATAAATATTTAGGCGCAGAAATATGGAGCCTTAGAATTTGTACGAGAGGCGGTGACTCGAGATGCTTAGCATCATTTTGTCGCGAAACCAATTTCGTCTCGTTGATAGTTAATAGCTTCCGGTTTTCGTAGCAGCAAGTACAAATAAACTAGTGTATTCCCTTGAGTATAATTCCATGACCTTCAATTTATTTTTGGTTGCATTTGACGGCTCATGTTCTATTCAAAATTACGGTAATATGTGATGTTTTTCGAAAGTGTTGCGTCGCGGAAGATCTCATCCGACGTTTTGCTCATTTGCGATGCCTTTTCCCCCTCCATCCCTCCTTTCCTCGTCCTTCTCTCCCTCCCTTCCTTTCCTTCCCCCCCATAAGGTTGAAGCGTCTCTTAGACGAAATTATCCAGCGCAGGAAATAATCCTTTTTTCGAAGGTACCGAAATTTATAAGTTCATTTTAGCCTTTTTCTCGATGACACTGAAATTTATAACTTTCTCTTTCACATACTTTTCTCTCCACTTTCTCCTCGAACCTAAGCTATTTTTCAGCTTAGTAATAACTAAGAGTAATTCTATGTGGAAGTCGAAAGCAGCTAACTGGTAGTGATGAGGAAAAGTACACTACGAAGGAAAGAAGTTCAGCGTTGTACTAAATGGAAGTTGTTCTCTTGGGAGCGTTTCGGAAACAACGAATGATAGTTACAGTAAGCTAGCAGTTATCCTGTTCGCAAACTGCCGTGTTACTTTTCCGAGTAGTCTGTTAATTGACGTAATCCGCAATATATCATTTTTATTAATATTTTAAGAATAGTTGTAAGGGAAGTTTAAGTAATAGGAACATCACAATATTAAATCGTTGTAACGTTGTTTAGTTTGAGAATTTTCCTTAAATATCACAGCAAAGCTGTTTGAGCAGAAGTACACTCTTTTTCCACCTTCCCCATTTCTGAGCACCATTTTTTGAAAACGTCTCCAATACTGTTACTGGTAAAGAGAAACGACAACGTTGAACGAAAGCAACTTTACAAATATATGTAACCGCGATAAACGGACAGGAATTAATACTGGTGCATTTATTTTTTTAAACAATAATACCATCCGTAGTCATCATTATAAGTTCGCGTCTATCCCATTTGGCCATAATTTATCAAGGTTTCTTCTTTCTATTGTATAAATAAGAAATGCAGTCCGAATGTGAAGGAAAGCGTTCAGCTAATTTGCCTCGTTGACTCAGTTTGAGACACTTTTATAGGTACAATTGAATTATAATTAACGTAAGTAATGAGAGAGGAAAAGCGAGGCACTTCCGGTTTAAGCTACAAATAACATGCATATGTGTTTACATGAGAACAACTTAAGCGGTCATATTTGGCTGCGTTGAAGATCGTCTTTGAGAATTTCGATGTTTTCTTAGCATGCATATGATCGTGGTGAGCATGTTTCCTTTATAGATCCTTCTCCACAGTTAACCGTCTCAATTTTTTTTTGTTCATTGACCTTCCAATTTTGTCATCTTCATGGCGAATGAATTTTGTCAAAAAATTCTCATCGGTACGATGAATGGCGCTATGCGATTCATGATGTCTCCTCATGCCGTCGTCCTCTCTCTCTCTCCCTCTCTCTCTCTCTCTCTCTCGGGAAAGGAGAATAAGCACTGTTAAGAATCTGTATAGTTTCAGTATGTTGTGTTCAGTGCACAACTCTGCTTTTTGGCAGGTGCAGTCGTGATTCTATAGGTGAATGCGTGGCCCAGTCAGGCGCGGCATGGCCGGATGCTAAGAGGCGAGAATATATCACAGTTTTGAGGACAAGCGAACACGTTTTCTTAGCGGAAGTAAAGTGAAACGTTTGAGATGTGATGCTGTTCTGATGTATTGCAGCGTATAACACAGCACCTTTTGGGTGCAACATCCATCTGCATGACTTTAGGCAACATATTTTTCTGTATGGGTATCACAAAGGTGCACTTTTTAGCGTCACTCCTTTCGGAAGAATCGGTTTGGGAACCAGCAAACAAAACAGCGCTCAGTGTGGAAGACTTAAATCACGCGATGCGGGGGACATAGGCGCATATTGTTCGATGTTTGCATTTGCATCGGTTAAGAGAAGACTGAATTGAAGAAAAAGCGCAAATGAGGGGCCCGACTGCAATAAAATGAGAGCGCCAATTGGGCGTTTTGGAAAAGCGATCGGAGAGGATGAACATCAGTAATATTTTTTTTTTTAAAACGCCGAACATTAGCAATAAAGTGAAAACAGGAATCAAGTATATCTTGTAATCGCTAATAGTGATGTCGGCTTTGTAGCGTTTCTGCTCCATGATGTTAATCAAGAAAATATTCTGCAACTTGTTTCGTTGCAACGGAATGAAGGCGAATCTGTGATTGTCGAGTTGTGTATTCGTTGTCAAAAAAAATCTGTAGAGCGCAATGGTACCCTCTTTTCGGGACAGAAGGTCTCTCTTAACGGCGAAGAGGACTTTTATTGAAGGGTCGCTTTACTGGAGGCCGTATAGTAGACTATATTGAAGGGAATAGCCTCTTGTAAGAGATATGTTGATTTGAACTCTAAAAAGTTATGAGTGTTTACTTTAAGGAAGATAAGGTATGCCACTCGCGCAGTGAATAGAATTGATTGATCAGTGACGTCACACTATGTTTTACGATACATCTCTTGTAACAGCACATTTTTACTAGTGCATGGTAGCAGTAACAAGAACATTATTGTTTTCGCACAGACTGCAAGAAAAAAAAAACTCAACGCTCTACTGGGAACGACATCAGATGGTCATAACTTAAGAGCTGAGAGCTAAATCTCACACAGCTTTACCGATTCTTTGATAATTTCATCGAGGTTATCGCTCACACAGCACTACTTAAAAATAAACTCAGAAGAGTAACGTTGAAATGAATGAATGAAAATGATCCGAAACGACTAGACCGGAATCGATCATCAGTTGAGCAAATGCTTTGAAGTAACCAACATTGTCTGTTATTCTGATACTTCAAAAGCACAATATCGGTAAACATAACGCAGTTCGACTTCGCTTACATAACGTTTTAGGTTTATTTGGTACAGACAAATAAACAGCATTTATTTTAATTTAAATGGAGCATTTCGGAGCTTGTGAGTAGGTATAGATAGGATAAGAAATACTTGCACTGTGTTTAAATGTCGAAGAATGAATGATAGGTAAGTGTCCAACTGGATCAGATTTAAAATAAAACAGAAGTAAACCGGAAATGGATCAACGAAACACTAGCCACAAATAAGTACATCTGCATATACAGTATCTGACTATTATAAACACCACAGCAAAAGTTAGATACCCGTGAACCGACCGATAACAATAGTTTCAAGTTTGCTCCTTAATTTCTGATTGGCCGAAAGTATTACGGGATTTTGTATTTTCGGTTTCTGGCACGCCGCCCAAATTTTTTTTCTTGGAGTGGTGAGATCCGACTGGAGATTTAGTTCGGATAGTGTGTTTGCAGACCTTTTGGTTTTTTGTTGGCCGTAATCTTAGTGAACAGCCGTGTTTATTTGTTGTTGCATAGAGTGCTCTTGATCAAATTCTCTTAAAATTAGCAAAATTTTTCTCTGAGAATAAAAAATTTCCTCAGAAGTTTTAATGCGTTCGTACATTTAGGAATCTTCCCCGATTTAGTCGCCGATTATTTTGGGATGAGGGGCAAGAGAGAGAGATGGAGTGTACGAGGCCATCATGAGATCTGGGTGAGGGAAACGTTGGTAACGCACAGTGCGCCAATGATGCGTATGGGCGTTGTGCGTCGATCGATGTGCTGCTGTGTCGCATGCGAATGCGGGTGAGATGCGAATTCGTGCTCGCTACCCCGTTGCTTCCCTCATACGGCTCTCGTCTGTCTGTCAGTCTGTCTGTCTGTTTGTATGATCGTTTGCAGCGCAAAACATACTACTCTGATACATTACTGCTTCAGTAAGTGCTACTCTTTTCCCTATTCGGCTTACTTGCTGCCTTTTCCTTACACCATACTAGCTCACCAACACTTAATCTGTTGTTGCCCTGGTAAAGATCCTCATATGAGGATTTTCTAAGTGGTATAAGGCCAGTCACATTTATATTCCGTTAGCACTTGACGCTCCAAAAAGTTTTTGAAGCTATAACGGAATGCGTTGTGATCGGAAACAATGTAGTACATGGCAGATTTGTTCATTTGAGCGTGGTGGTGGTGTCTTGATGGGATCTTTTCGAAACTGAATGAAGAAATGTTCTCCTGAGTTGCAAAATTTATATACTTTTTTAAACTTACTGCATCGAATGGAATGAGAAAGCGTCGCTTGTTGCTTTATTGAATGAGCGAGCGCAAAGGAAAAAATTGGTTGCGGTAGAGACGGGCGCAGTGGACAACAGAGCACGGGGAGAGTGTAGCGAATCGATGACCTATAAGGCACGCACAAAACTTCTCACCTCCTTCATACACGTTATTTTTCCTCACTGCAGTCGACGTTTTTGATTTTGCAGCCCTCCATATGTTCTATGCCACTGCTACTTCCTACATTTTTTCGTTTTGTCTACTCACTTTATTATGGTAATGAGAGTTTTCCTACTCGAAATGAAAGTTTTCCTACTCGAAGTGGAAGTTTTCCTACTCGAAGTGGAAGTTTTCCTACTCGAAGTGGAAGTTTTCCTACTCGAAGTGGAAGTTTTCCTACTCGAAGGGGACGTTTACCTACTCGAAGTGGAAGTTTTCCTACTCGAAGTGGAAGTTTTCCTACTCGAGATGAGTTTTTCTACTCGATTCAGTGACTATCAAATCGCGCATCGATTCCTGTACACAAAGTCATGCCATCGGTTATGGGGCTTTTTGGTTTTTGGCACAACGAAAGTTGCATTTATCATCAGTAACAAAGAAAAGGAGGAGGTAAACCGTTTCTTATGTATCTTGATGAATTTTGTCGTTAAGCGACTCGTTCCATACGTTTGACTTCCGCCAAAGTTACAAGACAACTATATGATCTCCTTTTTTCGTCGTTTTCTTTTTTTAAATCTTCGAAGTAAGCTGTACAATGTGGTCTCTCAAAAAAGCGTTTAAGTTGTGGTACATATTTGTTTAAATCAACTGTAGTGGATTCAGAAGTGAGCAACAGCTATGTAACCTTTCTCACCGATTCTTCTTCGTCTGCTTCTCTGCTTTCGTATATTGCACAACACAATCGCGTCTACACGTCGTGTTCTGGGTTTTTTTTTCGTTTATCATTTTCCATACTTACTAATATTTACGGAAGGGAGCCTGCACATATCATTTATGATTTCGGTTAAATGTGTTTCTCAGAATTCGTTGCTAGCTTTATCTGACGACTTAATTAGATTTGGCCTAATTAAGCACCTGTGCTTTGTCTGAAAAATTACTGAAAAAAAGTTTCGGAAAGAGATGAGTTTGGAGAGATATATACATACATATAAATATGTATATATATGTATATATGGTTTGAAAAGAGTTGAATGTTCGATGCAGTGCATTTTAAAAGCGTTTGCCGCAGGATTTTTAGAATTGATCAGTTATCAATTTGAAAGATGAGCTTTTCTCTCAAGTGAACATGTGTCTTCGATATTGCGCTTGCGGCACCTTTTCATTGTTGATACTTCCGAAAAAATGAAAAGAAAAAGAATCATGTAAAATGTGAGCTTTTTTTCCTCGATGCGAAACATTATTATTTACGATTCTCAGATGCAATCCATAATTCATTGTGTCATTTCGTGTGCTTATTTTGTTTCTTTATTTTTAAACCTATGACAGGTGTTCATGTGAAGAGCACAAAAATTCAAATGTACACAACATCTCATTTAACAGCTAGTATTCTTTCTGATTCTGTATATCAGTGTTTAATGAGGAAGTGTTACTTGTTTCCGATAGGTGCTTCGATATTCGCCAATATTAGACTGCAGTTGCAACGCAAATACGTACTTTTGTATGCATTCGCAAATATGCGCTTTTGCAGTGCACGGATTATGGTGGGTCTATTGCGAAACACTGTGGGTCTATTGCGAAACACTGAAGTTATGAAATGAAATTTCGCAGATATGATGTGCACCCTTGCAAACCAACTTATTTAACGAGTTGTACCGCCTTGAAGGAGGTGAATGTTTGCATGCATTTTCAAGGAAGCAGCGGGCTGCACACTTCATTAATTGGGTCGTAGAAAAACATTTTCAGTAGAAAATTTGCTCAAGTGGTGGATGGTAGTGTTTCAGAAACGGGTTGGGTTGATGGGTGAGTCATATTGCGCCATCTGGCTGGCACACATTTTCACTTTTTTGGATTTAAGGAAATAGATTTAAGAAAACGAGTGTTTTGAACGCAAATCACAATATATGTCAAGCTAACGTGATAGACGTTGTGTCTATAAATTCTCGACGCATACTGCACTAAACCATGTCAGTATGATAGAGAGAGCAGTAATATACGCATGCGAATGTGACTTATTAGACAGAAGATAGAAGTGAAATGAGGACGTTATTTTTAGGACGGGATAACGAACCACGGTATTCGTTTGGTGAGTGCGTTTAGGTG
>JPKZ01001337.1:38638-66712 GCA_000803305.1 Toxocara canis
AATTCTGAGCATTTAAAGTATTATGAATTCGTTTTGTGTCCCCAGAGGAACTCAACCACAATGTCTTTCTAATTCCAAAGTATTTTAAAGCGCTTTATTATTAGTTATTAAAGCGTAAGATTTTGATAAGTGCGGCTTCCAATGATACTATGTATCATGTAATAGTCACATTAATGTTCACAACAACAAATCGAAAGTAAGAACGTTTCTTTATTAGATTTCTCATACAACTTTACGACTTACAATTACTACAGTTGAACTGTGCTTAGAAGAGCTGAGAATGTCCAAGTTGGAAACAACAGTCGGCATCACACTTATAGACAGGAAGACTAGATGGAGCGTTTACCACGAAGGCCTCGATAGCTTTGCGCTGGAGAGTGCTCTTCTGCTTCGCGAAGAAAGTCTGAGGTGAAAAGTGTCATCCACGGTTCAGAACGCTTGATCGGCCATTCATCTTGCGCCAACTGCGGAAGCTCCTATAACAAAAGTTCGAACTTACTGTTTTTTTATCGGCGCTCACCTACAAATAACTGCTCTTTTTATGTGGCTGTAGTTCTCTGAGTCGTCTGTTCGATCTCTGTTAACCGCTATCTTCGACACTGACTAGCCCATTTCGTACAAATGTTATGTGTTGCAACGTTGGTGATAAGTGATAACTTGATATACCATTCAGTTCAACTATACTTCTGACACACGATACACTTTGGTCATCGGATGGTTCCTAGCGCGACGCCAATCTGAACGAATGTCCCTCATCACAGAGGTTTTACTTCTAAAAGCCTAGTTCTATCTGTTGCAGCTGGTTTATCAGTTCATTTCGGTTTTTTTTTTCATTACGTTGTAAATCATATGATGCGAATAAGAAGGAAGTTATTATCAAACAGACAAGCAGAAAAGATTTGATGGATTGAATAAATGAGTTCCAGTTGTTCTTTGAGAAACCTTCTCTTTGCACCATCAAAATTCATGCCTTAAATTGCACAGAATGCTGTGTGCAAAAAAGATTGCTTGCCGAATTAGAAAGAGTTTCCTTCAATGCGCTTCATTTGAACAACTGGGAATGCGCGCCAAGGAACTTGTACAGTGTGAGTTTTTCAACTCCACCATCAAAAGAGCAAGTTGCACGCAAATAATAGGATTTCTCACTTAAAGTGATTCGACAGGTCATACAAATCCTTTACTAAACATTCCTTTCCCTAGAATTTAACCAATGGAACACGCAACTCGACTGGTTGAAGAATGAAGCTTAAAAGTTTTTTGAGGCCTCTGTTTGCGGCATCAGGGACCGGTTTCACAGTATCAACAAATTCTCATAACACTAGATTCATCGGTTCTCGAGTTGAATTTTAAAAACAGTTTCACAGACGTTCACATTGCACAATGCCAACATAAAACGCTTTGCATATTCACAGTTTTTTGATTTTTTTGCCACTGCAACTTTGAGCTCTCTTTGATTTCTTTTAAGCAAAGTGTTCGTGAAATTTTCCCAAAAGAAAAATGTAAAAAATTTTGATCACTCACAAATTTGCAGTTGCAAATTTTGTCGAAGTCTGTAGAAACAAATTAGGTACTACAACATATAAAGAGATCATCATAAAAATGAGTCGATGATGTTGTCGATCTTGCAAAATTGTTGGCGATGGTTCGGCTCCATAAGACCTTTTTTCAAACTCTAATACCGAAAATTTGTTCAGCCAGTTGGAACTCACTACAAAATCTGCGGTTTTTTTTTGCCAAAATCAGTATTTAGTACGTATACTTCATCTTCAACAGTATTTCTAGGATAAATGGATGGAAAGCATTTTTGCTTTTGGAATTCAACCGATTTCCAGAGAAGCTCATGTGACAAAAAGTTGTGACATTTTTTTTTCCGCTGAGCAAGTCGGCCATAGAGCATGGAATTATTTCTCCTTTGTCGTTCGTTGTTGTTCACCAGCAAGTCGTCACCGAACCTGCTCAGCTGGTAACATACGAGAGTGTTGTATAGAAATTCAGAGAAAAACATCGTTTATCAAGCAAGCAGTTAAATTTTCAAAGAACTATCCATTAAGTTAACGTGAAATAATGCAAGAAGAATTTAGTACGAAAATGTAGCGCTAACTAAATGCATTCATAAAACTTTTACACACAAAATACGTGTTGCGTTTCGAGCATCGGCGGTCTGAGAACGCTGTCATCTGCAAGTTTGATATTTGCATCTCTAACATTTTAAATGAGGAGGATAATCGAATTTTCTTGTAAGAGCAAGATAGTGAATTAGATTAGGCTAGCAAAATAACGCATTTTTTCCTGTGTGCATCTTTTTTTCTGACAGCAACACTTTTCAGTGAAAAGCCTTTTCCTGTCTGTCCAATTCCGAAAAAGTGTACGAGGTGCAGAGATTGCGATGACGACTGTCACATGCGCGGTCGACTGGCGATCGATGTTGATCAGCGCGAAACTTTCGCATTGCGACTTCCAAGTTAACCTAACGCTAATTCAACTCTGTCATACTGCCAGAACCCGAAAATCTCAAAAAATCAACGCTTTGTTGGTTTCACTTCATCAGCGGATTCCGCACGACTTCTCCGCTTCGATCTACCTTCTGCCGCCTCCACCTTCCCACCCGTTCTCCCCCCGCATCTCCCCAAAGTTGTTGTTAAGACTGCTTTTCGAAGATTTCCTTGTGATTACCTTCAATTCCACTTTCAGATACTCTCTCGCATTCTTACACCTCAGTACCCCTCAGTACACCTCAGTCAAGATTTTTCAATTAAGGTTTTTGCAATACTTTTCAACGAAAAAAGGTGTTTTATCGCATCCTTTCTTGATGCTGAATACGTCTTTCGAATTTTCAACAAATGAAAATATTGTTTTCGTTGGACCTATAAAAATGTAATCGAAAACTTACAAGTATTTCGTTCGGCTCCCTTGCGTTGCTCAGCACATAAGATTCAGCAATTGCCATTTGTGCGATGATAACGACAACGAGCAATAATAAATGTAACAGAAATGTGTGAGCGAACTTCGTGCGACTCGCCATCTAAATTTATGATTCCTCAATATGAGAATTGCAAGCAATGCGAGTTGTAAAGAATCGATGTCACACCGTAAAAGACAAACGTTATTAGCACGTTACCGCTCGGGCCTTCAGTGCGATGTCTCGGTGTTACTGAGGCAATCGCACGCCGAGCACAGCCACGCCCAAACAGAAGACATACTTCTGGCAAATGCATAAGAATCATCATGCCGCTGCATATGAAGTAGTTGTACTTTTTGTACTGCATCGTATCGTACTATGATATTGTACAGCGCTTGTAAAACCCTCAAGTGAAAGCCTTCCTACGAACATTACACGATGCAGAAGCTATGGACGACTCCAGCAGAAGGAATTTCTTACGTAGACCGCATTACAACTGAAAGCGTATTACCCTTTTATGCACTAATTTCTTTGAATTCGAGCTTAGATCAATCACCTTTAACTCCTGGTTAGATCACTGCCAAGTCCGCTGATCCACGGGAGGATAAAAAGCTTGGTTTTCCTGATTGATACCAAGCTATCGTTCGATGAAAATACAGAGCACGGTACTACCGATGCGTCGTGCATTCTCTTGCGTAATTATATCATACGCATCTATATCTGGTGCATTTATATCAACGGGAGATTCGGAAGTACAGAACAGTAGTCGTTTCATTTCTTTGGCGAACAGGACGAAAAATATTTAGGTGAAATGTTACACGACAGACAGCATTGCTAGTGAGAAACTGCACTCCGGGGCGGGCGGTAAATAAAGATTGAAATCAAGCAACCAAGAATTCCCTGCTTATTGAAACTTAACAAGTGCTCAATTTTGGTCAGGGAGAACAAAGATTCCCTCATATTATCAGTTTAAAAATTTGTGAGGGCAATTTAGATAGTTAAAAGCATTTCAGAACATACGATCATGGAGAAGATCTCTAAAGCCGTTGGAATTGCATGAAATCAAGCTACCATGTGAGCAGAAGTTGTTGTAAGATCAGTGAGATCAAAACTCGAAAGTCGGATAAATATGGTGATTTATCGTAAAGTATTTTTTTGAAAAATGACTCAAAAATGTTGTCGATTAATGTGACCATTTTGTGTTCATCAAAGCATTTGATTTTGATTTCTCTTGCGTAATTATATCATACGCATCTATATCTGGTGCATTTATATCAACGGGAGATTCGGAAGTACAGAACAGTAGTCGTTTCATTTCTTTGGCGAACAGGACGAAAAATATTTAGGTGAAATGTTACACGACAGACAGCATTGCTAGTGAGAAACTGCACTCCGGGGCGGGCGGTAAATAAAGATTGAAATCAAGCAACCAAGAATTCCCTGCTTATTGAAACTTAACAAGTGCTCAATTTTGGTCAGGGAGAACAAAGATTCCCTCATATTATCAGTTTAAAAATTTGTGAGGGCAATTTAGATAGTTAAAAGCATTTCAGAACATACGATCATGGAGAAGATCTCTAAAGCCGTTGGAATTGCATGAAATCAAGCTACCATGTGAGCAGAAGTTGTTGTAAGATCAGTGAGATCAAAACTCGAAAGTCGGATAAATATGGTGATTTATCGTAAAGTATTTTTTTGAAAAATGACTCAAAAATGTTGTCGATTAATGTGACCATTTTGTGTTCATCAAAGCATTTGATTTTGATTGAGCGTGAACAAATATGCAGCGCATTGAAAAAAAAAAATGTGCCACTGATAGTACACATCACGATCGTGTACTATTAGTGGCACATGCTCACGATCCATGATCGCATAAGATCATCTCTTTATTTTCTAACCTCTATCAGGTTTAATGTCTTCCATTCACAACAAAACGATTCTATAGAGTATTTGTTCCGTGAAATAAAGAAACACAAAAAGACGCATACAACACCGTCCAGTTTCAAAGCAAACGGATCTTTTTCAAGATTTCGGCGAATTATTATTTGGCGATGTTGTGGTGAGAAGACCAGTGATGATTTGTTTTTCTGTGGATTCAGCCATCCATTTTGGTCAAAAGTCATGGAAGAAAATTTCAAACAACAGCAATACATGATACACAGGAAAGACATTTGAGAATTTACAGTATTGGCGACTCGTCAAAAGAACGAAGCTATTTCATAATCTGTCCACAAAGGAGCAAAATTCGAACTTTATGCGACCTTAACACTCATTCAGATTTTTCACTGAAGATTTATAATTTTGCAACCCCACCTACCCACTATGCAGCCCGACCAGTCGTAGGATGCATGAAAATTGTTCACCTCTTTAAGCGCGATATGATTTCCATATTGAGCTGATAGACCAGCTGGACACTAGGTGTAAAAAATGATCCTAGGGCGCACATTATGCTACCCAATTTTATAAGTTAAGCTCCAACAGCTCCCTAACTGAAACTATCGGGCGAACAGCCAGGCATTCACAAATATGCAAAAGCAAATAAGTGCAGAAAGAACATCGCCATTATGAGCTCAGGAAGTTACTAAATTCCCGAAGCGGACAATAACGCGTTTGGCAGTAGCAGGGGCTCTTACCTATCACATATCTGCGATTGAAAATAATGATACCTTGAAGCCGTTTAGGAGCGCAGCTTCTACATTCATTTTTTGTCGCGTAGATTTCATGCGACTGCAGTTTTACGCGTGAAAAAGTTAAGAAGCACATTTCAGTACAAGTATATTTTAGTGCATCGATGACATCATTCGATGTTGAGATTGAAATTTGTTTAGTGGCATAGACGTTACGTGGTTTTCATAGAGGCTCCGATGATTCCCGCAAAAGGTGTAACAATTTTTGCGATGTGCTGGGGCAGGTATAGCCCGAGCGAATTCGAGAGCGCGAGGTTATCATTCAATCCTTAACACTCATGCGATCGCAATCGCAAACTTGCATTTGTTGCAGTATTTTTCGTTGCGCGTTGGCGTCTCGCTCTTCGCACTGCACAACAAAATACTTTTAGCGCTTATTTAACGCTTCGCTTGCATATAGCATCGCTAAATTCACAATATCGTCTTATAAAAGCTCAACAATTGCAATGAGGCATGAAATGAAAGCGATCTAGCTAAACGATATTTGAATCAACTTTTTCTGCACACACACTATAGCCGCTATAGCAATCCGGAAATCCGGTACCACTAGACAGTTAATTCATGTCGTGAAACTTCTAAATCCTTCATATTGGATGCAGACTTCGTAAATGTAAAGTATGTTATTTTTTAATGCTTTCTAACGAAGTTTGGAAAAGTTTAGTTTTTAGAAAACTTTTCCGTTGAAGCAGCAAATCAATGTTAAGAGGGATAGTTGTTTTTCAAAAAGGCGCACCCTTGTTCGTGTCACCATGAGGACAATATCGGATTGTTTCAGCGATGAAGAACTGAGTTAATACCAGTGAAAAATTCTTTTTCACATCTTTTTCCGATCAAAGATTTCTGGCAGAATTTGAGAAATTCCCTTCGAAATACGATCCAGAAGGAGGACGGAGAGCGAGCGGGGATTGAGGAGGTGGAGGGGCGGGGGGGAAGGAGAGAGGACGGGAGTGGAGAGAAGAGTTGGGCAGTGTTCTGGGCTCTCGTCGACTCACAAGCAAGCACGCAGTATGATATACCTTGTTGACAACTAAAGTATTTATGAAGGTCAGATGCAGAAATATTTTAACTTTGCTATTCGCCGAATCTAGAAAGCCTCAGATTCAAGTTGCTCGTTTAGGGTTCCAGAAGTATAAAATTGTTATGACGAAGATGGCAGGGTCTTGAAGGAAAAGATGTTAAATGTTGGATCTGATTAGTTGAAAAAGCTTGAAAATTCTTTGTGAGCGATTTGTCAAACAAGGTTACCTCATCATTTAGGGTTGTGAATTCCAAAGAGGAGAATATGCTAGAATAGCCAACAGGTCCCTTATAAATGGCAAGATTGTACCACCTTGCGAGGAAATAAAACATAAATACAGTGAAAGAATTTAAACAATCGTGTAAGTAGAAAGCTATCGGTGGAGTTGGCGTTCAGAAATTTTTAAATAGTGATACTATTCTGTAAGTTCAGTTGCCAAGAACACGCGCTTCGACTGTGATGCAATGTAGCCGCATGACTGGTCTTTTTAAATACAGGATGAATAGGGCTTCAGTTGACGCGGAAAACGTTCCGGATAGAGTTTGCTTTTGTTGGAGTAAACATACAGCAAAAATGTGCAATATAGAGGTAAGTATTCAATACTGCGAATTTATCCTCAATATTTTGTGACTTTCTTTTTCTTCAAATAAATGCATCCGTACATTTATGTTAAACAAATTATTTATCACAGCGGTTTTGTCACTCTGCAACGATTGGAAGGAGGAACGATGCTGAGATGAAATTGTTATGGCGTTATTTAAACAAAGTATTGTGACCATATCGAAATGAACATGCAAAAACGTACAAGATTGGGGTTTATAATGACTAGTAATAATCCTGTACACAGGAACATCTACCGGAGGAGGACTCAAAAGGTCGAAATATTTTCCATTAAGCCCGACTGCAAGGGAAATTTGCATGGTTGTAGCGATTTGTCCCCCAGTTTTTTATTTGCTTTTTTCGGACCAGAGAGGTGGAAAAAAGCACATCTGTTAACATTATTTCGTGCTGAGAAATTTAGCCTGTCTGCACAACCTTGTCAATGCTCTGAACAAGCCAAAATACTGTATCAACTCCCTAAGAGGGGCGCTTTAATAAAAAAAGGTTCTCAATATATGCTAAAAATCGGTTTCATGAACCGAAATGAGGCAATCCATGCGCATTTATTTTCGCAGTTTTAACGTGCTAATAAAATAGTTACCGGGTAACCAAGTTATTATAGTTTTCTTTTTTTTGCGCTCAGTACCTTCATTTTTGATAAACAGAAACGGAGCGGCTCTGAACAAAAGTGGAGAATTAATTGAGAAGAATTTGGCAATAGAGATTTCCGAATGTTTTTAATTAAAATATCTACGGTAATCTTTTTAATTTCTGGATGAATCATGCAGCTTACTAGAACGCGGTTACTAGGACGGGCTTCTCATCTCATTATGGGTGGTGAAAATTTTGAAAATATTTCCAAGAAATATCTAATTAGAGACATTGTGAAATAAACAAATTATCAGTCTCGGAGAGCGACAAAGTAGGGGGTTCTATCAGAAGCGGAAAGGAGTTTTTCTGAAATACTTCAATACAAGGTCGTACGATTTTAGATGCTCACTATAAACGAGAAACAACGATCAATCGAGGAAAATCTTAAGAATATGTGGTAGAAAGAAAATGTCTTCTCCGACTTACAAATTTGATTGAAGGCTTAATGGAGATTTACTTGACGATTTTCTAGACGCTTCATACAAAGAATTCGTAATGGTATTCGATTTTCGCCGAATTGCAGCGCTATTCGTCAATTTCATTTAGTGCCTTCAATGCGACGCTCGGAGAATTGGCAACAAAATATGTTGTTTAGAACTCTAAAATCGTGAAATAAACTACCTTCTCTTTGCTCTTTTGAGCATCATTTAATAAAAAAATTATTACATTTTCATTTAAATCCTAATGGAATACTCATGAGAGTTTTTCTCAGTTAAAAAATGCAGATGTGGCCTCAGTTTTCCGGCTCATACCTTTTTTTACAGTTCAAAAATTTTCCACACCAGATGCTTCTTCGAGAATTAACTTCAATCATTCTTCATTTGGGAATTCCACATACATTTACATAAAAATCTGTCGCTTATTCGGGGGCCAGCGATAATCTGCAAAGATATTTGGATCGAATCGAATCTTTCATACTTTCGATACGCATTCTCGCACATATTCAATTTTGACAAACGTCATCAAAACTTTAGTTATACTAAAATACTAAACAAAGTTTCGTTTAATGAAGCAGAAAAGTTGATGAGAGCACCTGTCTTGTAATGTACATTCTGTGTAAAATATGGAAATTGCTTATTTTACAGACTGATGAATTTGTTGCATTTAACAAAGTGGAAAAACACAAAATGACGGGTGGACGGCTCAAATTTCGTCGCTTTGAGAAAAGATTAGTGCGCTTCAAGATTCCTTTAGAACGAAACGTTTTGAAATTGAAAAGTTGGAAGATCTCACTCATTAACTTTCAGTCATCTAGATTAATTTGCAATCGTTGTTACAGTTTTTTCTCTCACATTTCCAAAGCTTACAGCTTTAACAATATGCTACACAACCAAATCCTATGTTTTAAAACATTATTCATGTGCTAACCATCTCAATTAATTTTTGTTTGATTTCTTTTCTGATCACTTTGATTAAATTTTTGCATAGTTGAAGCCGTACGAATATTTTGTTTTCGTCGACATGGCAAGAAATTGAGCAACATCTGTGGAAACAAGGGAAAGGTACTCGCAAATAGCTTCTGAAGATCAATTGCAACTATGGCTGGTGTTCATTCTGTTCCATTTCAATTAACGCTCCACCACTTCCTCATAGTGCTCAGGCGCAACATTTCTCCGTACACTTATCGCCACCATTGCTTTCAACTCACCTTTTTTCTTGTTCAATCTGCAAGCCGAAATAGTTTTCTGCCACCAATTAAGCTTTTTAACAATAAACAATAGAAACGCGCATCTTGCAAAAACTTCTATTAGCCGTACATGTAGATTTTCCTAAAAAGTGGCTAGAAATTTTTCAGGTTTATTTTTCTAAGCGAACTGTAACCTCTTGTTTGGTGTATGATAAGCATAAAGAAAGTGGTCAACAAAGGTGAGAGGAAGAGAAAAAACGAGTTTAGATCCAAATGCATTTTTTGTCATTAAAATTGCTGGATTTTTAGCGGAAATGCCATTTCACTCACCACCACGAGTTTTTTTGTCACTGTCATCTATTTTTATTTGTCGTTCTTTTTTTTAACTTTATCTTTTCGTTCAATTTCTCAACTACATCATCATCATCATTTACATCATTTTCATTAACATTATTCGCCTCGCTAGAAAATAAATAATATCTACTGAATTTTGTGGCCGAGATTATTCTAAATCAACTGTTAAATCTGTTTGCTGAACAGACGCTAACACATAAACAGAAATTAGCATAATATAGAGGTGTTAGAAAGAAGTTTCGGATAAAGATTCACAGTGCCAAAAAGTTGAGAAAGAGAGGTTTCCTGTAGATTCAAACGATCCGAAAAATCATAGAACGATCGCCGCAGGCAGTAGAGATCGCGTCATGAAAATTGGCCCATTTCTTTCCGGATTTTCCGTAAAAGCGAGCATTTTGGTTCACTAAAATGGTCTTTTTTTGCATCGACTGTTCAAAGCATTTCCTATAAAAAGCTGCGACGTTCGCTGCACTTACCGGGTAGAAGACAAACTGCGGCCACGATGCTAGTAAAATGAACAAAGTAGAAAACAGTATAAAGCTCACAACTGAGCGTTTGGCATTGAATATGCCCTCATATTATATCTAACAATATGATACCACTGAGTAGTTTAATACAAACTTTAAACGAAATTCATACTAGCGTTGTGAAACCGCTGCATAAAACAGCGCAAAAGATAAGATCGGTTTCGAGCAGCGATGGCGATAGCTACTACATGTCTCATGCCTACAAATGCTTTTCATCGTAAACATATTGGACTATTGTGAATAAATAAATGATGATCATAACATATCGCTAGCCTGATCGACAACGCCCATTAATAATACGGGATATGTTTGTTTCCAGAAATGAGCAAAATATCGCGCTATTATGATGTCTATTAGGGGAAACTTATTACAGTAATTCCAAAAGCATAATGAACATTTATTGTTCTCTCACTTACAGCTTTCTGTTTACTCTGCTTAATTCACACATAGTTAGTTCTGCACAAAGAAATTTTGCCGCAACAAAACTAAAGGTGCGGACAATGATGCCATTATCTAAAAGTATTTTACTTGCTTTTGCGTGTCAAAGTGCCTAACTTTCTTTTTATGGGAAAGTACCTTCTTTACTTTTCTATGTAAAAGTACTCTACCTTACTTTTTATGCAAAGGTATTTTACTTTTTAGTTTTGAGGTACTTCAATTGCTTTCTATGTAAAAGTACGTCAATTGCTTTTCAATGTAAACGTACTCCAATTGCTTCTCATGTAAATTTACTTTAGTTGACTTCCTATGTAAAATTTACTTTAGTTGACTTCCTATGTAAAATTTACTTTAGTTGACTTCCTATGTAAAAGTACGTTACTTGCTTTTTATGAAAGATTACTTTACCTTTTTATGTAAATGTACTTTACTTGCTTTTTTAACGTAAATGTCGCTCAGTTGTTTTGTTTTCGGAAAACTGAGCGAGATTTTTTAAGGCAGCACGTTAAGAAACGATCTACTAAAGTGTTTTTGTTCACGTGCACAAAAATGGGTGCGAATTGTTCTTAGCGTGTTGACATAAAAGGTGCTTGACGGCTCCGATGTAGATGAAGTGGACTGAATTGGATATGAGTACCAATCAAATTTCAGAACGCTAGCAACATTGATTATCGAGTTCCACGAGGAAGACGGACAGACATGCACGCCCATGCATATGATAGACAAGTCGTCATAATGTGCTGAAGGTGCCAAATAGGAAAAGTCGTCATATAATTTGCCTATTTAATAGGTCACATGTAAACGTAATAAAATAGAGACCATGTGATATTTGACGGAAATAAGTGATCATTTTTTGAAAACAGTGCGCCCCTTCTAAATATTACTTTGCTTTGGCGAAATAAAACCTCTCTCCTTCTTCAAAATGGAAGCAATGTGCATATGCAAAACAGGAAATTAAGTAAATGAAGGACACGCAAAGGGATGCAAAGGAGATGCAACTTCATCGATTCCCATGTATCAATGCAGTTGTCAACCACGCCCACGCAAGCTTGTTTCGACCACTTCCGCAACCCCTGCTGGTCAGCCTCATGGAGACCCGTTGAGGGAGCGGTCGAGAATCAAACCCAGGTCTCACAGCACATAAAGCTGAAACTCCACCACTGCTCCACTGCCCGCAGCAACGGTGACCTAAGAAGTCCTATAACACGTTCGATTAAGTTGTAAATTATCCTTAACTTGTGTACACTCAGCTCCAAAACCGCTTAAGATGTACGATCATTATGACTGAGCTGCTGTTGAGATCGGATTAATGACAAATTCATCGTGTGACTCAATGTCAGAAGATAGCTTGGCGTTATTCCGTTTTGTATGCGACTACAGTATTTTAAGAAAAAAACGCTTCGCAACAAATGTGGCTACAGTATACATGGTCTTATAATGGGAGCGCTAATTCATGTAAGCAGGATTATCAGAAAAGAGTGTGAAACTCAGAGAAAAAATAAAATGGAAAATTTTTAGTAACAAGAATAAATTTTTATTGCAAATTGAATATGCGCTGTTTTTTCAGAGAAACCAGGAGGACTGCACCATGTGTGCATTCGCAATTCATCAGCCGTTTTCATAAAACGTTCATAAATTGCAAAATTTCAAACATTATCCAAATCGTGTAAATTTTTAACTAAAACCTCCTGTTTGCAATCCATTTAATTATGAAAAACCGACTCGTTTAGAAACAGTCAGAATTCTCAACCCCATTTTTCAAGGTTGCATAACTTCCCTTGCTGTAGAAAATTTAATATCAAATTGAGTATGGAAGGTGACGCGCCGTACAGATTATATCTGTCATATATCTGTCATTATATCTGTCATTATATCTGTCAACTTTAGTGGTTGTCGGGTTGAAGCCAACGGATAGACCGACAGACAGACACATGCACATATGCAGAGACAACGCAACGCCAAAATAAGCCTTGCAAATTGCTAAATTGCCGGAGCGTACTTTTTCGATACTCCGGCACGAACCTTGCTATTTTATAACGCCATTGCATAGTCATACCGCTAAGCAACTCCATGTATTTCTTTTCGCAATAATAAGCAGGGATGAGGCAAAACAGTTTTTAAGCTCGACCTTTTGGTGTTTCAGACGATTTAAAACATAAAATCTGTCAGCTTTCGAGAAACCAAGTCTTCATTCTTTGAAGCAGTTTAAAAGCACTTGAAAAACGTCGGAAAACGGACTGCGCATCCTATGTCCGTCGACAACTTTCGAACTTTTTGCACTCACCAAAATGAGCCTCTAGTTCAGTCTGCTGAAGGATCAAAAAAGCTAATCCCAAGCGAGAAGGCTGAATAAATAGTACTGGAAATCTTATAAAGTTCTCCACTCGCAAAAAAAAAGCACGAGAAGAATGAGGTCCGAGATATAACGTGGTATGATAGGAGCACAAGAACAATTGAAAAACCAAAACTGCCATCATGCATTTTTTCCAGTTTTTTTTCATTGGCATGCATGGTTAAATTCTATACTTGTGTGCTAGCGATAGCGGCCATCATTTTACTTCTTGGCTTATCGCGATGAACATTGGTTGGTTCCATGTCGAATCGGTGAAGTGCTTTCTCCTGTATTCAATTTCTGCATAGCTAGAACCTACAAAAGGGGGGGACGGGGGGGGGGGGGAGGGTTTAAGATTTCTTCAACTCTACCTCTCGCCACTCGACATTTGTTTCGACGAGCGGCCTCTGAGCAATCCACCAGCCAATTGAGCGGGACCAAAATCTCATCATGAAGTATACATTTTGAATAGAACACTGTCTTATCCATACCATTATGTTCGAGATGCAGGTGGGAGTAGGGGGGAGGGTGTTATGCGGCCCTTTCCCTCTATTCTGAGTATATCAGTGCGTTCGTTTATGATGGGGAACCACATAGTCTTAGCTAAAAGACCTCAAGTTAATAACGTGAACTGCACGAATGACAACACAGGCTGAGCAAAAAGTAGCCCATTCTTCGAAGTAACCGTCTCTCCCTTCTCCTCCGTCCCGACTACACTCCCCTTCAGAAAACCATGAACTTTATAGCTCTGAGGTTTTACTTTGGGTAACGCAGTGCGCTAGAAATATTAGAATACTTTCTTTTTTTCATGAATATGAACCACATTAAATAGAACGCAAAAACGAGGTAAAAAAAACGACAAGGTTAAAAAACATTTCGAATTTCGATTCTAACTATGACAAGTTGATAGTAGCCTGATGTTGAAGGACATGGATTTTCTCACATTTCAAGATGCAAGACGAAAGTTTCACGTCTTCATTCCATTTTCTTGAGTAATCTATATTCTTCGGTTTAGCAGCATATCCTGAGGACAGTAGGTTTTGGTAATATACGATTGCTTGCAGATGAACGTTCGATCTTATACCTAATCACTGCCAGTTTCGATGATACGTGGAAAAATTTAACATAATTAACTGTTTGGAAACATTTAAACTTCAAATCGAATAGACAGTCTAGAGCGTATGGATTGTTGTTATGAACAAACAAGTCTAAGTACGATCAATTAATGAAGCAAAAATTAGCGTCTATACTCATCGCCCGTTTGTTGCGATTATTTCAAAATCTTTTTGAGACAACATGATAGGGCTATTAAACTTTGCGGTTCGGTGCGCTGAAATCCTATGTAGTTCGTAAGAAGATACCAGCTAATAAATAATGAAAATGATCTCGAAATGGTGAACAGTGGTGCTAAGAGGACATCGAAGCAAACTCTAGAAGTTTGAAGCCATGAAAGTTGGACAAAAATTGCGAAAAAAAATCATTTCATGGGCAAGATTTTTGGCGTTATCCTCGCCCTTTCGAGAAGGATGGAAAATTCTCATGAGAATTTGCACTTGAACAGCCAGTTACCTATTTCAGAAGAGGCCATAAGAGAGAGTGTGTGCGGCGCTCAAGGATTCTACACCAATAACCCATAATGCAGAAGGATTATTTTGTCGAAGAATTCTTTTGCAGCTGAACATCAAATCGCTTTACTGTTTTGCTTAAGACAACAATATTGTAAATGAAAATGATCATCAACAAGAAGCATCCGTTTGCATTTGCACGAATGCAAAAGATATCCCAAATTTACACACAATTCCAACACTAACACCACGTCATTTTGCGACTAAACCGCTTCAAATAACAGTTTGTTTTAATTCTTGTCTCGTCTACTACGCTGTCTTGCTGCAATGCGCCTCATTTTGCAATTTGAGCATTTCACATAAATTATTCTATGTTTTACTTAATTTCTATGGATGCGATGGACATTTTTAATTTCCTGCCCTAATACCAATAATCTTAGACACGGACAGATTTTGCGCATGATTTATCGAGCTTCATTAGGCTTGAAGCTTTCGTTTCAATTTCCTCTTTAATCGCTGATCAATCGCTTACCGTCAATTAGTGGGCGAGTGTTTTTCCACTGCGCTGAGAAAGCAATGCAGGGCTTTGTCCGACGAATACGTGCTCAGCCGGATACGCGTTTCCAAGTTACCTATCTTATCATGCACTTTCCAGCACTTACTAATTCACTCATACGCTCAAGACAAGCAGACATAGAAACGGCAACTTCAAACGAAGAGGATGTATTCGATTATTTCTTGAATGCTTTTTTTGAGTATGCCAGCCCGCCCACTTACATGGGCGTGACACCAGCAAGCAAATCTAATAAAATCGGCTGGAGAAACCTAAATCTGCAACAGGAGGAAATTTTTGCATGAGTAAGTAGCACAGATGAGCGATGGACGCCCGAAAGATGTGTATAAGGTAAAAATGAGAAAAGATCAGCCAATATCAGTTTTATATAGATCATGACAAACTTTACAGCAAAATCGTGCGATCACCACATGGTGAGTCGTGAAAGGCAAGATCGAATAAGACGAATTAGCAATGTATAGTATTCATTCGCTAGAGAAGACAAGTATACTAAAGGAGCTTCATGCTTGGATGAACACGCACAAGTGAAATATTGAAGTTTATAGGCGATAAAGCATGACAAGAATGACAGCCTTCTACATCTCTGGATTTAAAAAAGCGCTCATAAAGTGCGGCAATTTGATTTGATAAAGGTTTTTTGAGGAAACAGACTTCCGAAGAAAAAATAATGGGGAACAGTTATGATGTTACGAAAAGGAACTATATATCTTCGTCCACATCGTATTAAGTGAAAAAGTAAAGGTGAAGGAGATGTCAAAATTGGTTTTAAAAAATCGCAGTGCAATTATTTGGTCGAACTACAATTACAAAGTGCAATCTTGACGCTGTTATAACACACTATATGTTATGTTGAGTAAAAGTGTGAACTCAAATTTTCCCCACAGATTGTTCAAATTTACAAATAAAACCCACAAGAAATGCGCGTGGAAGTGGTAAATGGTGCACCAGAGGAATGAGTAACAATAGTCAAAGAAGAAACGATTATCTTTGCGATTATGATGAAGAGCAGAGGAAGCTTCTCGTGAGACGTTAGCTTTAGGAATGTACAAAATACCTGCTTAAATGTGAGATCGCAAAAACAATGCTGAAGAGGAGTGACAAGTAATTGTGAGGAGTTAAGGAAATAAGAAGAATCACGTGCTCAATTGTTTGCATTAAAATTCCAAGATGTGATGTGGAACTGAAAACATTCACACTGCATCAAAAAAATTAGAAAAAAAAGTTGCAAGATTTCTAACAGTCATTCGATCGCGTCGGATCACGCGTAAAATAACACAAATCACTGTTAAGACCGCTTTGAGTGATAGTTCAAAATTATTTCCGTTCATAGCTGATACCAAAATATTAATACTAATAGCTGCGAAAAATCACTAACAAAATGGAGTGTAACTTCATCTTCTGGAACAATAATACATTCGCCTCCACTAGTCGTAGAACTTTTCAGTCCAAAAACAAGCTCTAATGATGGCTCAGATAAAAATCAGTATTGTGCTATATCCAATTTAATTTAACAACTCAGTTTTATCATCATCGTGAACATCTTTCCTATCTTCATCGTCCAAAGGATTAATCGCGGGTAACTAAAATTATTTTTACTTTCTTAGGTTTATTCATAAACTTCGATACTCGGCATTCTAGCATTACCGTATAAAAATGCTTTTAAGGTTATTAACCTCCTGATTTTCTTTTAATTTTCTTATCTATGTAAAATATCTTCTCATCTTGTATTTTTTATCTCTAATTATCCAACTAATGATTTTTACGTACAAAATAAGAATCGTTTGAATTTATAAAGCCGAATCGTAAGTTAAATCGAGTGAAAAATGTGCTTAAAAGGCTGTGGATGCTTTGTGTTTTTAATATCTGTTTTAGCTGTTCGAACCTTTTCGAATAAGTGCAGTTTCTGATTTTATTTGTTTCACACAATGTTGCATGTTTCTTTCCTCAGTGAATAAATAGCACATCATTGTATAGTTCATTTAGCTTGTTCCACATCAAAGATAAGTACAGGATTTTGAAGCAATGATATATCGTTTCCGAAGCAACAGTGATGCCGACTGAATGGTTTTGGGCACTTTGAACTGCCGTCGTTTCTTTATTGTGTCGCATGGCTCGTAGGATTTGTGTTATGACTTATGTGTGTGTTATGACATATAGTCATACAATGCAACAACGGCGACAAAAACAATAAAACTCTTACAAAGGTTTTCGTATGCGACCTGGTTAAGGTAAGGTAAATACAGCATTTGAGTTGCGGCAATAAAATCGCCCATTTAGCTGAATTTTAAAGCACACCAACTGTCTACCTCGCGTTGCACTCCTAAAAATTTTTCTTCAAGATGTTTATGGTTGATGTAGAAATGGTCAAAAAAATGTGGTCTTGCGATAACTGAAATGCGCCGAAATTTGAATAAATGTAAATTTGAGGGAAAGCTTGTAAACTACTGTACTATAAGAAGTCGACTGAATTATCGTTGGCGATTAATTAATTACGCGTTCCAGCCGTTTCACTCGTCTCACACACAAGCACAGACAATTTGTGATCGCTACTTATGATCATGTTGTTCTGTATGGAAATATGTGTTTTTCTGAGATCGATTGGGAGTGATAATGAAGTTCGTGATACCAGTGATGTTTTCAAGAATTCGACGCGGTTTTGCTTGATCAGATCCGAATGGGTACATTTAGATACAATCGTTTTTTTTGCCACAATGAATATTTCAGAAATACCTAACGTATTCGAATTCACAGTTACGCGACCGTTTTAGAGATTTCAATTAATTACCCAAAACTGCCAACAATTTATGCGCATACAAATGCAATTTAAATACATCAGCTTCACAAACTGCTCACAGTCTATGAAAATTCTCACCTTGCCTGACGCGACCGCTTGCACCAGCCTTGTACTGAAAATCCGTTTCCCCGAGATCCTCTAATGAAGTAGGCGATCAAAGCGATTGCTAAATGCATGTAAACTTTTAATGTATGTTGAAATGCACGTTGCATATAAAGTTAGAGTTTCAACACGCAAAATGCATTATAGTTCTGTCGTACAGGCGCTTGTATATGTCACTGCTTGATAGGTTCAATGCAAGAACCACTGAAGATAGAGCGAAGAAATTTGGTAAGCCCTTCCTACATCTTCGGGTCACCGCTTGCGTAATTTCAAACCACCTCTCTTACTCCGGATGGTTCGCTACTCTCTTGACTAAGAAGAAACTGCGCTCCTGAAAAAGGAAAGGCGTTTTGCATGCATTCTGTAGCAGATCAAGTTTTACAATTCGGTTTGCGGGAAAACGAATCTAGCAGAAGATTTATATAAGCGCTCCAGTGCTGTAAAATTTAAATTTTTGCAATTTACACTCAAGTTTTGAAGCGGCTGGTTTAAAAAGCGAATTGCAAAAGCGCATGTCGCATGAGCTTCCCTGTTGCTCATCCTAACTTGCCAACTTTGTATTTCGTGATTATGAGCTATTATATTTCGGAAGTTACTTGAAATATCAACGTAACGATGTGCCCTTCATGTCTGTGTTTTGCCAACTTTTATGGAAAACTTCTTATGATCTTTTTGTGATGTGTTAGACAGACGATTAATGGCGAATTCGAGCGCGCTGACTTTGCAGTCTTAGGGTTTCCAGCAAAATTAAAAAGCATCTGGGTGGATCAGGCAAATTGAAGTTATTGCGGATTCTCCAGCCTAGCCTTATAAAATGCAGTGTTCAGCGAATTCCATGGCATCCGTTCTTCATCTCTTGAAATCCTTGGAAGTTATTGGCTTCTCGTGATATCAAGCTATAAGAACCGCATAAAAACAATGTGCGCATGATGCAAACATGGTTGGAAGGAAAAACAGGCAGTGAGTGATCAACGTTTTAGCGAAATGTTAGGATATACAGAAATCGAGGGAATCAAGTGCACTAGGTGCACTTGCCTCCTTCTACCTCTCTTCCCTTTTCTATATTCCGGTCAGCAAAATTGGAGCCACACAAAATTTGTTATAGCCGTTTTCTACTGATGCGCCCATAATGTTCTCATTTTAGTGAGTTTTTTTGCAACAAATTTTGCGAAATGTGTCGAGATGCATGAAAATATCACAAATCGCGGATTAGAAGAGGGAATCGATAAAGACGCAGAAAATCAGTGGTTAAAAGCAAAAATTAAATGGAAACCAACAACGATTCTACAATAAGCGCGCAAAGCCTCTTTCATGCATGCTCGAAATGCGATTGGTAGTAACGGATACAATTTTACGAAGTACGCATATTACTTTATCCAGGATCGTGCACTATTTCAGTGCGGAATTTGAAGTAAATGCAAGCAATGTGATCAATGGTTCTTCTAATCTGCTCATGCTAAAAGTCATCTCATCGCCAATCGGATAAATCAGCGATCACTTCGCATGCATCATCTCCACGTCTCCCACAGAAAAAGTGCTAGATCATTGTTAAGGGGATATGTGTCTATCACAAGATATTTGAAATTCTTCGTCTCAAAAATTTTCGCAAAAGAAATTTCCTTTAGTTAATAATTAATATCGCTCGCAATTAGAGCATGCATGAAACGAAATTTGTACTTATCTTTACGCTATAGAATCTGTATTTGTACTATGGAATTTTATTATGGTTTTGTGCTTTATCGTTTGTTCTCTCTTGCTTTCTTGCTATTCAGTGTACTGTAGTCGTGTTAAACTACGGTCAAAAGTCATGATAGAACATTTTATAAAGATGTGCGTCCAATACGGTACGCTTCCAAGCGTTTCAAGCAGCTCAGTGCATTTCTGCTTTCGGTCGCTGCATATTCATTGCTCATTTAGTTCACATTTACCCAGAAAGTATGATGAAGTAACCGCCCGCTTTAGTGAGCGATTGCCTCTTAGTGAAAAAATTGCCGTTGAGGCTCGCTCAAACGTTTCAGTTGACGTGATTTACAGCTCACCGTCGTCGGTCGGTCAAAGTTTCACGAGTATGTGACGGCTGCAGACAAACCCAAAACAAACATAACTCGAAAAAAGGGGGACTTAAAAATAAACATTATGGGAATACAAAAGAAATTGCGAACAGAATGAATTATAAGCGTTCAAGAAGAGTAGAAGTGATTCAACCGTTCATGATGGTCGTGAGTCGACTTATTAACCGTTTTATGCCAAAAATTTTAATGTACAACCAGTACGCTAAAGATAAAGCGATTATGAAATGCTCGGCCTGCTGGAACGATTCGGTTCGGCCGGCACATTGCTAGTGGGCGCTCTTCATGGATCGAGCTATGTTCAGGATAGATGCAGTTCCGAAATTTCTGTATGGCAAAGTGTCTCGTCTGCAGAATTTGCTGCTATCAGGGTAACTTGAAAATTCATAAATAGATCCTGGAGCTTTGAACAACACTTTGCATTTGCTCAGAAGTCGAGTATGACCCTGACTTGGCGAAGAATTCAACTGTCTAACTTCTTGCAGTCGTTTAATTCGGCTTCTAAAGGTGCATTCTGAATCCATTCGATTAAGTTCTGTGAGGCTAGCTGAAAGCCTTACCACATGTCGTCAACATAGTAGTTTCAAGCCCTTTTAACCTTGGTGACCCGGCTGTGGGGGAGAGAAAACTTGCGCAACTACCTGGATGTCCAAGTTGACATGCTCGCTTATAGATTTAAGATGCGAAGCGGTAAGAATGTTGGGTCTTTTCAGTTTCATTTTGCAAGCGATGTCATGCGATGCTACAAAAATAACCAATGTGTGACAGTCCACGATAACTGCGCGTAATCTCTTTATAGCACAATACATTTGTCGTCGAAGTTTTGGACCGTCCTATAATAAGTATTTTGGCACTACTTCGTTGCCAACTCTCGACAACGCATTTCGAGTCCAAAATGTAACACTTCCGACGCTAAAATATTCTTCTTTAAAAAAAATGTTTCCGTTGTGTTTCAATTATTGCAATAAACAAAGAAATGAATATTTGTGATAAATGCAGAAACTCCTCATGTACATCTAATCCGTGTGGTCAGGAAATTCGGACAAAATATTATCGTTGATGAATGCCAATTTTCACAAAGGCGGAAGCCACTTGTTCGATGATTCGGTTTCATATGCAAAATTCTTGATGATTATAAAACGTGCAGAAACATCAGATAGTCGACTGACCTTCTCAACTGTGGAATCGTTGTCAGCCAAAGAAAAATATTTATATCAAAGAATTGTGGAGTTATTCTGTAGCAATCTCGTGCGAATGGGCCTAGGTCGATGTTTTTTGAGCTCGAATTAACGAATATTATTATTGTTCATCCACACGGTTACTACTGCAACATATTTTCTTGACCTGTTACCATTCATCTTATTCAATAAACATCTTTAA
This sequence comes from Toxocara canis, assembly GCA_000803305.1. NCBI lineage: Eukaryota > Metazoa > Nematoda > Chromadorea > Rhabditida > Toxocaridae > Toxocara > Toxocara canis. The sequence goes on from JPKZ01001337.1 coordinate 60,256, forward strand.
GTCATAGGGAATCACGCTTCTTTGGTAGAATGATGCTAACGACAAAGAAAGCAATAAAAGTTGAACGTGATGTAATAAGATGGCAAAGCGCAAACGAATGGAGAAACTAGCAGAGTGTGGAGGGTTCACTTCATTCGCCGAACTCAGAATGAACTGAATTCATCGTGCCATATGGGAATCGTTATATACAACAATCCTTGCTCATTTTGAGGATGTAGTTGTGAGAACTTTGGCCGCAGCGCTAATGGCTACGATCTGAAGAACAATTTTTCTAGATCGTCTTTGGGCGCTAATCACACAAATGCAATCCTCTTCACTCTATCACGTCAGCGCCACAAGAAATTTCTGCGAAAATATTTCATCAAAATTGCAAGCTCCATAAAAAAACGGAAAAACATCTTCGTGGAAAAAGCCTCCCAAAAAAGAAAAAGTCATGATATTTTTGAGGACTTATTGAAAACTCGGAGAGCTGAGAGTCAGCATTTTTTTAAAACGAGTTTCTGTTTCCCTAACATTTCGAAGATTCATATTTTTTGTGAGTTTGCGAAATACACAATCGAATCACGTCGTTCAAATTAAATCAAATATGCAAATCGCTTTTCGAAAACAGCTTTTATTGAGGCCAGTAGAAAATAAAGAAAAAGATTTTTTAGGGATTGCGAAATGCCCTCGGAATATTGAAAATTCACATTTTTGTGAACCATTAGGAATATCTCTCAGGATTATTGTAAAACGGATGGGAACCCACATTTCATCACGATCCCCCAGAAGACCTTCAGATATCTAATAATGACAAAAATGAAACATCGTAAAGCTGAAAAAAAGAGAAGTAATGAAATTTTCTTTGAGCATATAAAATCTTCATAATTATGCAGCGATAGCAGATGTATTGGTGTACAGCAGACTCAGAGTTCCTAATCAACGCAAAAAATACAACAAACGGTGAAGAAATGCTCGAGCAGTTGTTTTCGCTAGTTTGCAAAAGTTGGCAGAATTTTCACCTCTTTTTAACGTGTATTCCAGTTAAGAAATTTATCGAAATGCTCAATTAATCCATCGATATTTCGTCATGAAAGCGCTCTGAAGATATCTAATTTTGAATGAAATCCAAATAATGAATTTCCATTAAGCACGGGTTCATAGATTTCCCAAGAGATTTCGCATGAGAATTGCATGAAACTGTGATCGCTTAGACAAGAATGGATAGCGTTTTTTAAATTAGCATCTAAATTACACAAAATACAATACTTACTTGATGAAATTTAGCTGCTGATCCCACAGCCATTTCGAGCCGAAAGGATCTCATAATCACTTTGTTGGATTAACAGAGAGCCTCTGTAGTGAATGTATGGGTAGGCGAAATTTTGAAACAAAATTAGGTTAAATGCAGCAGCGAAAATACCAACTTGTTGATTGTCGGGATATAGGAAGAATGAAGTTGGGTGAGAGAGACGAAATATGATTGAAAGTTTCTTGCTGTTCACCAAATGCAGGTACCTCAGCAAAGGCAGCCATGTCTTCGCAACCAAAATAGGACACAACAATGCGAGAACCAGCCTGTTGCTTTTTTTTCACTACTCTATTGTGTGCTCTAAAATAGAACGCGAAAGTCGCAAATTGTCTCCTCTCTCATGCTTGACGATAGCTATATGAAATCCATTGCAAAAGGGTTAGTCCAAAGTTGTTTTTTTTTTTGGCTTCCAGTAAAAGTTGCGTTAAAAAAATGAATGAGAAAGAGTTTATATGCAGTAATGGCAATTTTATTTTTCTGCCACCAATGCGAAAAGATTCCATAGAACGACGACTCAAGAGGGGATTTTGGGGAAATTTTAGCACGCCTTAAGATGAAAGCAAAAATAAAACCCGTTTTTCCAGGTGGATTTGAGTTACTTGTATGCTTGCTTTACTTGTAGTGTTGTGTTACTTGTGTTACTGTATGAGTTACTCGCATTCTTAACACTCAAAAAAGTGCAAGCATACAGGTATCGCAAAGAGCATCTGTATGTAACGGATGCTGTTGGCGATACTAATATGCTTCTGTTTTTATTGATTGTTAAGAAAACTGTTGCGGCCACACTAAGGTTGAACGACTGGCAAACAAGAAAAACACTCCTCTTTTTTTACCCGCTCTATCTCCGTTATGGATTTTACTAAGTTGCTTCGAGATAAGGAACATGATTTTCACATTTTCTCTTGCCCATTGAAGAGAATCCTTTCAACTATCTGGCGGTATACGGCCATTCCAACGGCACCAGGTGATACCGATGTTTTGGGATATAGTGTGCGATCCATAGCTAGCGTTTCTCCTTTTTGCAAAAACTTCTTGCTCTGATGTGAAGAGCTGAGGCTGCATCACCACCTATAATTGTATTATATTTCATGTGGTGTCTCTAAAAACAAGCCAAAATCACAAAAATACCATGGGTGTTCTCGACGTGCCTCTACTTGGTTGCCGATCGCATTTTGAAGAGATAGGCTTCTCCATTCAGTAAAGACTTACATCATAACGATTATTGTTATGATGTCAGTCTTTACTGGATGGAGAAAGAACGATAGAAAGGAAATTACATGCAGGTGTAATCGTCAGTTGAAATGGGATAGAAAATAAAAAAACAATGGAACCACTGATGTGAAAGCGAGATTATGATAAATCAAGCTATACTGCTTACAGGTATGTATTGTTCACATTGACGTCATTAGCCGGATGATACCGGAACATAGTAAAGATGAAAATGCAGATAATAATGACTTCCGGGAAACCATGTAGTAGTATTATAAGAACGGATACAAATGATCCATAACGCCTCAGTCTGCGATTGGTACCACACGAAAATAGTGTGCATTTACACAACCAAGTAACAATAACAAGGGCTGCAAACATAGATCATTCTTATTGAGCAATGATTCGATGTTGTTTGGCCTTAAAGCATTGCTAAGCGTTCTAATTAAATCACGTCGCGCCTCCTCAAACGCAAAAGTCGCTATTCGTGGCTGTTTGTTCATGAATTTCAGCAACGTATATTCATTACAATGCCTAACCCAAATATATACTACAAGAGATCTGATGCGTAATGGGATTAGAAATGAAATTCGAGGTATTTGCGTGGGAGCGAGCATTTCGGACATTACACTCATTTACCAGAGTACGAGCTTTTATTACCTGTTTTTTTTTTTTTAAATTCTTGGTGTTTTCGAAGCAAGTCGTTGAAGAGATTTTTCATTCGCAGGCAAGGAGATAAGGCAAATCATAAACGCCACTTACATTTCTTTCCGTCAGTTTCTTTTCCTCTCACAGCCGAATCGAAGCAGCCATTATGTGTTAATTTTTAATAGGGCATTTGAGCACTTTCATTTAGATGACGTTTTTCTAAACACATCAATTCTTTATTATATATGTTCATTCCAAAAAAGAAATTCGATAAAAATAGATAATTGCAAGAAATAAATGCAATAAAGTAGAAATGAAAGTTGTTTAAAGAGAACGAGTTCAAAATGAAAACGAAATGAAAGCGAAAAACTTAAATCGAGTTCGAGACAATCATTGGAAAAATTGAAACGGTAATTAAAGTGAAATTGATAATTAATAGAGAAAGCAAAAACCTAATCTAACTACTAACTCAGAATTACTTATTCTGCAAAATGAACTTTTTTTTCAGCACAATTTTTCGTCTTCGTCTGACATGCCACGCCGAATCAGCCATCTCACCGAAAATTATTGTAGAACTCAATTGACAAAAAAGTTCATAAATTTCGTTTTTGAAATCCACTTGTATTATCGCAATGCATTAGACCAATAGATGGTTTGCAAGACGTTTTCGATTTATTATTAGGCAATCCGAGTGGACTGCAGAGCATGGCGTGGTTCCTTGAAAGTTATTTGATTAACGCGGTCCTCAGAACTCACTGGTGTTGGCTGATTTGTGCAACATGATGTAGAACGGCACAGATATATCCATAGGAAATAGTGTGGTGGGGAATCGCAGAGTTTTCGAAGGTCGTCCTCCACCGTTTCTATCATCTTCGATGATTTTCCCCCGACACTTCTTGCCTGCGGTCCTTCAGCATATCATGCGTTTCAAAAAAAATTTAACGTGCCCTACTTATTCAAGGCTCCTAAAACGCCTTCCTTGAAGATTTCAGGCCGGAATTTACTGCTGATGGCAAGCGGCAAAGACTGGGAAGTATTTCGAACTGAGCATTAAAGCACTGTTTTAACTCGACTTGGCACTAACACTGAGTTTCGCCGACGCATGCCATAATGCAGAGCGCTGCACTAGTTTTTGACGCGATATGCTTCATATGTTATTTGATGAATAATTGCTCATTCTCCTTACTTCAGCGTCAACAACGCTAATCATTTTGTCCGGACATTGCCAATTTCGTTTGTCAATTTCTTCAACACAGTTGCTGCTTAAACATACGTTGACGAGGCAATTTTGAGTACGTCGAATTCTTGTTTCTGTAGGCGCATTCGTGACCCTTTCATTGTGCATTCTATTTCAAGGCTTTTTTTGAACGCTTGGAACTCTCCCTATATCTTTAGTGGCGAAAAGTCGATCATCTACAATGCGCTCTCCGGTTGCCGAGATGTATTCTTCGAATGTTTCGGAATCAAGACTGCTTTCAGGCCATCGGCCGAGACTTATTTTAGAGTTGTGATGCTTCCGCTTCGCCTGTTTCAGTCGCCATTTCGCTCTTCCACTTCTCTCGTCGGTAACCTTTCTCTAACAGAAAAGAAAGAATCGACGAAAAAAAACCTCATCAAAAATGGCGTGATGTGAACATCTTGCTGAAGTGGTTACAGTAAATGAGAAATCAGAAAAAAGTTCGTTTTCCGTCTCCTCAAATAATGTTAGAGAGGAAAAGAAATGAAGGAAGTGCAAGATTAGTGTGACATACAACTGCATTAGTCTGCTGACATCTCAAGAGACACCTCAGAATGAAAGTGCCCACTTACATGAGTGGGTGAAATGAAATCAAACTGAAAAGAGACGAAATGCCAAAGTGCATTTGCTGAGCATGAAATATCCTCTTCATCCATGACAGAAGAAGTTCGGATTGCCCCTCCTCTCCGCCCTCATCTAAAAGTATTCTCTGTGGAAAAAAAAAGAAAGAATAATTGTCCTGTGACTTCACGTTGAGGTCCAAGATTCAGCATAGTCATTCGACAATTTTAAACGACGTTTTCAACTCGTTTTCCTTCACGAAAACAACAACAAAATATTTTGGACCCATCAAGTATTACATGCTCCATTTCACAAGGTTGCTAAGCATACGGCATTGAACTCCTGGAAGTGAGAGCCAAAGAATTTGACATTTTAAACGCAAGTATGCTTTCATCTGGGTCTATTTGACTTGTCAATAAAAGGTTCTACTTAACGCAATATAACATATTTCAATGCAATAAATCATTGGAGTAATTATGAATCTCAGCATTTAATTTCTGTTTTTAGACGACGGCATTGCAAACAGTTGAAAAATAAAATACTATGCATAAAATGTAAGTTTAGAATGAATTTTTGTGTAGAGAATTTAGAAGACGTTTAACTGCTGTAGTGTGATTTTTATTGCAAAAAAACACTCATTTAACAAGCTTAAGTTTAATATGAATGGAAAAAGGCAAATAAAATCTCCTAACAATGCATATTTGTGTACGATTCGTGAAACAGGTTAAGGAACAAAGATATCACAAATATGCAGGCGTTATTGTGTGAATCATGATAATATTGGCAAGTGAAATTTTATAACGGTCCTATTGGAACATTTAGCTCGTCCGAATCGTCAGCTTTCGTGTGCTTTCACCTCTTCCATTATTTTTCACATATGCACGTTGAGCACATTCATTGCACTTGGCAGGCCATCCCATTACCCGGTAAGTCGTTGTTTATGAAGAACATAACTATTCATTTGGGGAGTAGGGTTTGTTTGATATTAAAATTCGCTCTATGGACATAAGAAAGCCTCCAATTTAACTTGCTCTCATCTGCTAAGATCATCAATTCACACCATTTTAATCGTTTGCGGCATATGAAATTCGTCACTTCTATTGCTGCATGCATGATTCGCTACTTCTATGAATCCATTTATCAATCACATATTTGCAGAAAGAACAAAGAAATCAAGTCGAAAAAATATCCGGGAAAAATTCATTCATGGCATTAAAGAGGAAGATGCTAACACGTTTTCCGAAATATTTTAGGGTTTCTAAATCAACTGAATTTCGAGTATATTTGTGCCAGCTGCTTCGAGTAATGTTCTTGCAACTTTCGGCGTCGCAGTTTGAGCGTTGAAGTAAGCTGATCGTTATGTACGCTGAATGCTTCTGGTGTCAAATAAATGTCTTTCACCTGAAAAACATATGTATACCACGTTGTTATTTCTGCTTTGAAACTTTACCGCTGTACAGCGTTACATGCGTGAGTTACTTTTCTGCATGAATTCTCAAACCAAATCTGAT
>JPKZ01001337.1:81255-135520 GCA_000803305.1 Toxocara canis
CCTCTAAAAGCAAGATATCGCGTGGTTCCAAGCCACTTTTTCCCATCCTCCCATTTCTAGAGAAAGCATGATTTAGCAGGGAGAGGATAAAAAGAACTGGTATTATATACTAACAGTCTACAGAAGCTACGCCGCTTTGTCAGAAGCAGCATGAAGCCATACTAATCTCGTCGATACCGTTCATTCTAGAACTAAACAGGATGGGCTGGTTAGGTCCATAGTTTAAAATTTCAGGTCCAGAGCCACTTCTTGAACTTGAATAACAGTGGTAGATCTCTACAGTTGTCTGTTTTCCCCTTTTTTTATGCTTTCCTTATAAATGAGGTAAGCAAGCGAAACTGAAACCTCAGCAAGTCGCCTGTGCGCAATATGTGGGATACCATTTGGGCTTGTCAGTAGCCTTCTACTCTACTTACATGGCGCTTCATATATATCGGTAGCTTTCAAGCAAGTTGGCCGTATGGGTGAAGAGAGCAGCTGTTCACTACTGTCGTCTTTTTTCGTTTTTTTTTTTTCAGTCAACCCAGCTACCTAACTGAATGTGTTCAATGAGAGCTCCGAGGGCTTTCAAAATTCACAAAGACGGCAATATTACTCCAGTCGACTTACCGTGCTCAGAAAGGGTGCTTTCCTAAAGAATAATAAAACGGTGCAGCAAGCAATAACATTTCTGTGGGTCAACACTGCGCCTTTCGGTATTCCAGTGGCGCCCGACGTATACGATACTGTGCACACGTCGTCAGCAGTTGGAAGCTATAAATATGATTCCCTCAATTAAATTGAAGTAATTGCTCACTTTTTGCACAGTTTTCAAAAAATTCAGCAAACTGCGAAATTTCAGGAAATCTTTTGCGGACAACTTAAGGTTATTGAGTATCGTTAGAAGAAGAAACACAGTGAATTGGCTTTCAGTTAAGAGCGCTTACAAATTTGCATTAACAAAAAACCTGGAACTTCAATAAAATCTATATTTGGCATTTTCATTGGCTTAAGCTACGATACATCATCTACCCCTCTATACACGTCTTTTTCATTAAGGGTTCACGCAAATGTTGGTTTTGATTAAAAAAAGCATATATCGTTGTCAAAGTAATCGGCAAAACTGGCATGAATATCGTCCAAGTTAGAGAAATGCTGAGCAGGAATGTGTGCAGCACACCTTTTTGAGGAAACGAGCGAAGAAGTAGGACATTCTAATAACACGTTAACCACAAAAGTACCTTTGAGACACTGCACAGTGACCGAAAATTCAGTTGCAATTGATAAGGTTTCATCTAGAAAAAGCACTCATCCTATTCACAAAACAACACATCAGTGAGATGTTGAAGATAAGAGGGGTGAATAAATTCACATCGTCTGTTAATGTTCTCTCCATAAGCAAATGAACGATGATCTCTATGAACAGTTATTCACTCACAGTTGTATAACATGCAAAAATGCGGAACTCCGCCACTAACATAAACATTTTACATTTTTGCTTCTACGGACAGAATAAAACCAACTATTCCATCAAATTGTGCATTCATTTCATTAAATAAACGCTCAGCAGTGTTGAGGTTACCGGCAAATATAACTTTCCAATAGCCATGCTCAGCATTTCATGCCCCTACATTCGTGGTCGAACAGTCGACGACATAAAAAGTTCAATTCAGTTCGATTCTGAACAACTGTATCGGAAATGGAGTGCTGTCAAAGTGCTGAAACAAATTCACGCTTAGAGGAGCATACTTGTAATTTTTGATCGTTCTTTGTTTGCTGGCCCAATTGCTTCAATGCTTTTAGGGACCACAGCGAAACACCTCGTTTCAACTCGTCGTGCGGTTCATCTGAGAAGTGATCAACTATAACGATATGCTGAAGCGATAGATGCTCTCTTTCAAGCAAATCTGCAAAAAGAACTTTAAAGTATGTGAAAAAAGCGAACACACCGACAGCGTTCACAGCAAATTACATAAATTGCAATGTATATTTTCTTGTTTAGGGATGACAGTTGTAGTTTGAGTACAACAGGGCATCATGATGTTGGCTTCCTCGCAGGCCGCGACTGGCGAAGAAGCACTGGCAGCAATTGGGGCATTGCTGACATTTCCTCCTCGCCGACTCAGCGCTTGCTGGATTGTCTTTAAAATCTCGAAATTTGTAGCCGATTTGTTCCCAAATCGGGAAGAGATGTGGGAACGATAGAGACAGTTGTCCATGTACGACTGCGTTTTGAACGAGACAGAACGATGAAGCCAACCCATTGCGACGCGCTCGTTATCAACGAATATGACGTTCATTTGCGTTTCATTGATGATATAATCACAAGCGTATACGCCGAACGTCCCATATACGGGTACCACAATACTGTTATTGCAGTATACTGCCAATTCGCAAATCGTCCACTGAAACTGCCGCATTTTTTCTAAACGAAGGCAACGAGGAAGGGCGAAGGCAAAGGTTGACAAATGAAAGCTTGTACTTGGAACGAAGAAAAGTCAAGTTGTTCGTTTGAGACTGGCTACAAGCTAAAGTGATCGCATGTGCTAAGCAAGCGAACGAGTGAATGCAAAGTCCATACTCATAGCGTTGTTCAATGCGCGAAACCCAATGAGCTTATTTGATACAAATTTTGGAAATGAGCACCAAAAGTGTTGCATTTTTTGCATTCATTTCTTGTATTCACCGGTTGACCTGTTCAACAACGCATGCCGAGACGTCAGGGCGCCACAGTAAATGGAAGAAAACCGAAGAACAGATCGAGCGGTTCGTTACATGAATGAAAAGTTTTTCGGTTATAGGAGGAAAAAGCCTTATAATAACTCTTTTCAAGTCCATCATTTGTGAAATTTTGAGTGCTTTTTCAGAAAAGTCTACAAAGCCATCTGTACACTTCAGTACGAGATTCATTTTTTCCTTAGCAGGTGCGCTTATGGAAAGCTCCGTAAATGCGATTTCATTTCGTGCAGGTGCAAAATTCGCAGTAATTCACCTCAGTATATTCCAAATTCATTTTTACGAAAACTTCCATATAGTAATATGAAAACAATTCCATACTGTAGCATATCTACGGTTTTTGTGAACTTGCTGGTATAAATAACATTAACAGGAGGTGGATGTTGTAGACACAAAGTTTGCCAAGCCGATTAAGCTTTATGAGTGCGAACTTCAGGCCTGTTCCTCATGAGAATACCGGCAAACGTTTTTTGCCCACACTCGATACCGATCTTTCGCAGTCCGTAGGCTATCTCTTCAGCACTATCGAGAGCCTGAACAAGATTTGTTGAAATAGAAAGCCAGTTTTTGGTAATAGCTTAGCTCTCTCTTTCTCTCTCCCTCTCTCTCTCTCTAATACTCTGTTTGGTAATAGTCACCCAACGCGCGTTGGCATGGGCGCATGTTGGGAGAAAGAAAAGCAGATAGCGAAAGCGGACCGGGACGGTGACAGAAATGAGCTAACGCTGTAAGACTGCTATACTGCTATTGGTAAAAAAATGAGCAAATACAAAGCTAGCAAGAAAGTGAGAAATAAATACTTTTCAAAAATCGACTACTCACCGCTAGAGCACCGATTAGACAGTTATTCAACTGTTGTGAGCAGGCAAATTCGATTCCAAAACTCCCGATGAAAACTCTCCATGTGTTAGATATGATTATTTAGGAGAAATTTCGTGAATACCTGTTTATATGAGAGCCATACATAAGGCTCAGTGCCGTCGTTTTGCTTTTGTCTCCAACCAAGCATGGGACCGTTGTTCGACATTCGCATTCCTCGTCGGGCAACGTCGTAGAGCGTCCGAACATCCTCAGAAAACTCCGCCATGAGCTCATCCGTCTTTAGACAAGCAGCGACACGAGACCCATCCTGGTATTTTGTATGTAGAGATGTAATGCAACAAAAAAAAACGCATTTGGCAGCTTCTAAACTCATAAGGTACCCGATCAAGGAGTGCTTCTTACTTCGATTTAATCGCCAGTTGATTTTGTTCTCAATCAAAAAATAAGCCGTTCACAATTTTTAATCTGAAATTCCTTCACAATTTGAACGCTTCTATTAGAATCGATTTTTACGATGCGTGTACATTTCGTTGTTTTGATAAGCTATAATGCGCACACCTGATGAAGAAACGATGAACAGAAGTGGAATCTGGCGCTGTAATAAATTACGTGCAGTCTTACGGGAGTAATGAAATGTTTATTTTGGAAGAATGTGTTGAAAACCAATGACTTTTCCAGTGAGCAGACTCTCCTCTCTTTACTTTTAAAATAAAACCTTACAGAAAGCTGCCGCGTCTGCTTATCAAGATCAACAATGGCGGGAATCCGCTTCGGAAGAGTGCTCCACAGCCAATGTGTTGCAGCAGATCCAACTGCTATGCCGGTAACTAATGCTGCCAAATGTAGATTCGAAAAGATCACATCTGCAGCGAGTCGCTCAAAGAATTGATTCTATTGTGGTGAACAAAAGCCAGCTGTATTGATGAACTCTTGCAATAATGTCACAATTATTATCTCTATTATTTGATGAACACATCGCACATCGCGCAATAATTTTTTTCTAATCCATGCTTAACTTTTATTCAATGTAAGCAGAATGTTTTAGTGATACACTCTGCTTATGAGCAGAATTGAATACTTGACAAAGGAACAGAACTGAATACTGTATGAAAGAGCATTGTTTTTACAGGAAATCACCTTTTCATATATTGCATAATGCTAAACTAGCCACGCTCACACTGTTAATGAAATCATCTCACAAAGATAAGTTGACTGTGAGACACATAAGTTTCAGGTCATTGAAACTTACCTGCATAATCATCCCACGACATTTGAGCCGTTCAATAGACAGAGCGTCTGGAAAGCATCAAATAAGCCGACCGTGCAACGTGAAAAAAAAAGCGACCAAAGCCAGAGGTCATTATCAGGAAAGCATAAAAGCTTTTTTTTTTGCATTACATCACGCTGATCCATTAAAATTTTTTAAATCTCATACGCTGACCGATTTGCATTAGCAAGGTGAGCAAACATTATGCTTTTTTTTTTTTTCAAAATTTACATTCAGAAAGAGTGTTATGATGATTTTCACGTCTGCGAAGTGCTTGAACACAGTCTTCATAGTCGCTTTCAGTGAAAACGTGGTTAATTACAGGTTTCAGAATTTCTGACTAGTGATCGACTGGCAATGAAAAGAATTAAGGACTTCGGGAGATTCCCATATAAATTCATCTGAAAACATAAAATTACTGGTGCGTTTGACGCCTTTGACACTTTTGGCCACTGGAAGCACTTCCTGTGGATTATATTTTGAGGATTTTTAGGCTAAAAAGTCATGACTCTCAAAAAGTGATCCAAAAATTTCCACCTGCACCTTTTCATATATTGCATAATGCTAAACTAGCCACGCTCACATTGTTAATGAAATCATCTCACAAAGATAAGTTGACTGTGAGACAAATAAGTTTCAGGTTAGTTGAAACTTACCTGCATAATCATCCCACGACATTTGAGCCGTTCAATAGACAGAGCGTCTGGAAAGCATCAAATAAGCCGACCGTGCAACGTGAAAAAAAAAGCGACCAAAGCCAGAGGTCATTATCAGGAAAGCATAAAAGCTTTTTTTTTGCATTACATCACGCTGATCCATTAAAATTTTTTAAATCTCATACGCTGACCGATTTGCATTAGCAAGGTGAGCAAACATTATGCTTTTTTTTTTTCAAATTTTACATTCAGAAAGAGTGTTATGATGATTTTCACGTCTGCGAAGTGCTTGAACACAGTCTTCATAGTCGCTTTCAGTGAAAACGTGGTTAATTACAGGTTTCAGAATTTCTGACTAGTGATCGACTGGCAATGAAAAGAATTAAGGACTTCGGGAGATTCCCATATAAATTCATCTGAAAACATAAAATTACTGGTGCGTTTGACGCCTTTGACACTTTTGGCCACTGGAAGCACTTCCTGTGGATTATATTTTGAGGATTTTTAGGCTAAAAAGTCATGACTCTCAAAAAGTGATCTAAAAATTTCCACCTGCAAGGAAAGTCTGAAAAGAACTGCTGATCGGTTCGTCTACTGGGTGGAGCTGTTCATTCATTCCAATTGCTTTGTTTCAACTTTTTGCACGGTTTTAAAAGCTTACGAGGTCATATTTTGATTACGCAATGTGACCCTCCGCTAATTTATACGACTGCGTAAAGTGTACGGAAGTATTTTAGAACCGTAGCAAATGGAAAAAGCAGGACGCTCATCGAACATTTACGTATACGGTGCGCATCTTACATTTTAACGTAACTGGTGCAAGACGTGCGCCATGTGCACAGACATTTAGCGCAAATCTCATCTTTTTGATTAGCTTGGATTCCAGCATTTCAAGGCGCCATTCTATAGCTGCGACCATGTTTAAATGTGAAGAAAGTCGCATAAGTGCACAGAGATGCGTATTGTTAGTTTAATTCGTTTATTTCAAATACTATGCTCAATCCATACGAAATTAGTATCGTGGTACAATTTCATCCAACCAGGAACGCGTTATTGCCGCATTTTATTCTGGATGGTCTCAGCTAGCCGGTTTGAGGCTAGTTTCGACTATGATGCAGAGTAATACAGGCCACAGTAGAAGATTTATTCTCGAGTAATATGAAATTTTTTTTTGGAAGAGATAGGTGTACGCCGTTGATAAGATATGATATCATTGTAATAGAATGCATGCACTAGATTTTTGCAATATTAAAAATTTCCACCTGCAAGGAAAGTCTGAAAAGAACTGCTGATCGGTTCGTCTACTGGGTGGAGCTGTTCATTCATTCCAATTGCTTTGTTTCAACTTTTTGCACGGTTTTAAAAGCTTACGAGGTCATATTTTGATTACGCAATGTGACCCTCCGCTAATTTATACGACTGCGTAAAGTGTACGGAAGTATTTTAGAACCGTAGCAAATGGAAAAAGCAGGACGCTCATCGAACATTTACGTATACGGTGCGCATCTTACATTTTAACGTAACTGGTGCAAGACGTGCGCCATGTGCACAGACATTTAGCGCAAATCTCATCTTTTTGATTAGCTTGGATTCCAGCATTTCAAGGCGCCATTCTATAGCTGCGACCATGTTTAAATGTGAAGAAAGTCGCATAAGTGCACAGAGATGCGTATTGTTAGTTTAATTCGTTTATTTCAAATACTATGCTCAATCCATACGAAATTAGTATCGTGGTACAATTTCATCCAACCAGGAACGCGTTATTGCCGCATTTTATTCTGGATGGTCTCAGCTAGCCGGTTTGAGGCTAGTTTCGACTATGATGCAGAGTAATACAGGCCACAGTAGAAGATTTATTCTCGAGTAATATGAAATTTTTTTTTGGAAGAGATAGGTGTACGCCGTTGATAAGATATGATATCATTGTAATAGAATGCATGCACTAGATTTTTGCAATATATCTCGATAAGCCGCGAATTTTTGAACGAAAGAGAGACAGAAATGCATGGAAAAATTCTGCAGTAGATTAGCTGTGTCACGTTGAATGAAAAGATAACAAAATATGCTTTGCTCCCAAATACAAAGGAGTATTTTAAAGAATTTTCTTAGTCAATTAATTCGCTATACTAAGCTCATTGCAAATTTCAAATTTTATATGAGAAATTCCTCTGTCCCTAAAGTTTCAGGGACAAAATTTTGCCGTAATCACAGAGCCGATTAGTTCTGCATACTTTGTTTGTTATTCTATACACAAATGCAATAAAACAATGCAATAAATGGAAGCAATTATGAACCATTCTTTCATGCGCAAAATAAGCTCTTCTTTGCAATATTTTTGTTTCATAGTTCCATTTCTTAAGCTTCTTTTAACAACTGAAAAATACTGTTACTGTATAGTCGTATTTAAAAAATTCTTTTCGTAGGCTCCGTCGTTCATCAGTGATAGCAGCCGATTTTGCGTTAGCAGTACGAGCCCAGTAGACAGGAGAACGATGAAGAAAGCCTGAAAAAGAAAAATCATGTTCAGTGAACGAGTGAACGTATTGTTCGGTATAAGAGTGTGGTGAATACTTGGAAGGGTGTTATCTAGAGCTCTCAAACTTGAATTTTTCACTTGACAAAGTTTCTCATATTTCTAATACTTTCAAAAACAGCGGTTGCAACTCCAGAAAATTTCATTCCGTTTAGCACGATTTGCGACCGTTTAAGTAAGCAATAGTTTGCGGGTGGCTCACTCGATATGGAGTGAGCAGAACCATTGTATTTATTGAAGCTCACGAAACGACTGCATGAGGTGGACTGCATTGTTTCCTCGGTTAAAATGCACCACTGTTTATCCTCACCAATGACGGATCGAATTGGATACCACTGCTTTTCTCTTTAAAAAAAAAGAAGTCATTTATTTTGCCTTTCTTGATCGTAGATCGCGACAGCCGCTTTTTCTGTGCTCATTGCTCGAATTTTTCCCCGTCGGGAATGAATGAAACAGTATTGGAAAGAGACTGTGAAACTGTATAAACGTGTAATAATAGACTCTTACGAATAAGCGTGGTTTTATTGTTGCGATGCCAGCGAGTTGTAAATGATGAAATTCTTCGATTCGCTTTGCCATCCCTATCACAAGTAAATAAACCTGAAACTTTAAAGTTGAAACTACTTCTTCGTTCCTTGATACTACCACTATGTATCCATCATGTGCTGCGTTGAAACTTTACATGGAGGGACCGAGGACTGAATCAAGACGTTCAAACGCGACGAGCCAGAAAATGAAAATTGACAATCCAATAAGGGACTCAAGCCATCCTTGATGCGTATGAATCCAGCAAGAACTTCCTCGTTGTATAAATTTTGGATGAATGAAAGATAAGGCGAGCGAACAAAGTCGATAGATTTTCGAGGTAAGTGAAAAAGCGAATAAAGCAAATGGAAATTATTAATGAATTGCGAGTAAATGTGACGAAAATGGCTTTTTTCGACGATTTCAGGTTCTTTCGAGCTCTCTTGGATTGTTCATGGTTCATGGCTCTTGGATTGTTCCCTCTCTGCTTTCCTTTCCGTACGCCAGGTAGAACAATATGAAGAAGAATCACCGCTCTTAGCATATGCGATCTCTCTCCAAGATGCCTGCTTCACTGCTTGTGTCTCTCTGTGTAGAACCACCCAAACTATGTGGAACCATATATTTCTCCACACAGTCAAATGACACTTGCTCGGCACTGATTGAGATAATAAGTCTGAGGCAATTAGTGCAGCTATAATTCTTTAGACCCGAAAGTAACTATTCCGCAGTCAATAATATTAGCTGACAGTTTTAATTTTTTACTTGACATTTTCCTGCTGCTTCTTTAACGACCATCATACTCGGCTTTATTTCGGCACTTTAAACGACTGAAGAGATGCAAGAGTAAACGTAGGGCACAACCTTAGAGGAGCAACCATCTAGGACATTTTTGTTGTTTTGTGAAAGGTTCAGATCTCTATACTCAGATGGACATCGACTGGGCAGATAGGCGTCGACTAGACCGAAATCAGGCAGAGATTCCGTCGGACATGCCTGCAACAGCTCATACCTTTTCATTTGCATTGTGCCATATACTTTTTTCATATAGCACAAGATGACGTGTCCGCTGTATTTGAGCGATCAAGCTGAAGCAATTGCCGATAATGGCTCCCGAATGCAACGTCCAAAAGGCAATAAGCACCACGCTTAAACAGGCAATTGGCCAGTTTCCATCCGAAGCGAACAGATTAACGACATTACAGATTATTCCAAATCCAGCGAGAATAATCCACAGGCTCACAAATACCGAGATTCGTTCGTTAAATGTGTGGCAGATGTCGAGTATATCGATGTGACGTGAAACATAATTGCTTAACAAATCCACATGCTGCAAACGGTTCGCAGCACTTTCCTGCGACTTCAGATTTATTCCACAGCTATTAGACGAATATGTATTTCAGGGAGGTGTGCAGGGAGTGGGAGGAAGGTAAAAAGGGGCGGGGAAACTAACAAAAGCGTACAACTTGGAGGCCATGTAGGTGCAAGGAAAAGGGGAGATTGCTTAAGGGAAGAAAACGAACTGATATGCTATATTATAAATTTTTTGCCATGTGAGACTTTCCTTTTCGCCCGCCTTTCTACGGCTTTAGACTATCTTTTGCCTAAATTTTTATTCGTCCTGCATATTCGTATTCGCAAATCTATTTATCTGTTTTTATCGTCTTTGGACAGTAGCTTCGATGAATCTGAGGGCGCAGAATTGACTTCGATAAACTTAATTGTTAGAAGTTGATATAGACGCTTCCGGTTTAATGGTATCGAGTTGAACTATGAGTTTTCGTTCGTGGGACATGCACTGAATTACTAGTGTTCATTGTAGGACAGCCGCTGGAAAATACTTACTTCTAATGGCGCAGCAAGAAATTCCAAATGACTGCGATCTTATAGAGAAAAAATTCAACAGAACATCATAACACTTTTTTGTGACGAAAATAGTATTTACATGCCCAATAACTAGTCAATGCTGAGCGTGAACAATGCTGAGGTGGGGAAGCCGCTCCCTCTCACCTGCAGATGCCCATTGGTTGCCGCTTCGATAATCTCGTTGTTAAAATAGGATAGTTCGTTGACAACTGTCTTATGAAGAAGACTGAGTAGCGCAATGGAACTTATAAGAGAGACCACCGACCATAGTAAGATGAAGGCGTTGGGTGCAAACAAGAGAATATTAGGATACTGTAATCTGGAATCGCAGGTACTTAGTTACGCATCGGTAAATTACAGTCGACTTAGGGCGCTTCTTAAAAATACTTTCAGTTTGAATGCTCAAACAAGTTCATTTCGTACAATGTCTGTTATCAATGAAAAATAATGGTTGTTATGTTGACCGTGATTGTTATTAATTCATAGATTGCATACGTTAAAAATTATTAGGCAATCGATTTATGGACGAAAAAATTCGGTCACAATCGATTCATAAGAGAAATGTTTAGGGATTCCAAAAGTTTTGAAAACAAAACGAAACTTTATGATCTTAGCATGAGAGAGGCACAAAAAGCCTTTCAACGAAATGAATAATGGTCAAGCTGAAACACCGCTTGGACTTGGACTCAGTGACTGGAACGTTAGCTGATGATTGCAAACTTTGGACATAGTGATAATGTTGTTGAATTTGTCGTCTGTTAGAGTGAAAAGTAACAAAGCAAATTTCCGACTCGACAATGATTTTAAAACAACTTTGCTTAGCAAGTGAAATCCTGCAGAACCAAAAAAAGAAATATTTCTTACATTCCTCTAACGATGTTCTCCTCCTCTAAGTGTGACTGTCGTCGATATAGTTCGACTTCTGCTGCCCCAATTAATGCTAGAATCGCCACCGGTGATATCAGCCAAAAAACATGCCATGGACGAAGATAGTCTCCACCTGCTTCGGCTGACTTCAATGCCTAAACATTTAAAATGTGGATGTACTTTTCAGTCTCTAAGATAGTTATTATTCTTTTGAAATAGTTATAGTTCTGTTCAATAGAAGTAAATATAAAAGGCAAAATCATGAACAGAGTCTTCAAGTGTTCCGAATTTTCCTGAATATGATCCAATAATGAGATTAGTATTGAAAAGTGAAAAAGTTTGCATTAAACAAGCAGGTAAGCAGGTTCACTTAAGTTAGTGAAGTTGCACTGCTTTTTGGATACCGTCAAACTCGCTCAAAAAGGATTTTGTTCAACAAGCCACCTTTAATCGAGTGGCGGATTCAACGTGTTGCGGGAAACTTGTGAGAAATCCATCGTATTGACAATAACAGATGAAAAGATATCCGAGCAGAGCAAGGAGAGAGACCGTCAGTTGGTTTGCATTGAGACCCATAAGGATCATGTCAGCCTGCAATAGCTAACCATATAAATGCACTATGAGAAACCTGCTTCAATCAGGTTATTCTTTGAAGGCTTCTTTTCACATTTAAAAAAGTCAACTTGCAATTTTTCCTCGGTGCTTTCTTACAATATTTAAGTATTTTCGGGCAAATTTTTCAATGATAAAACCGTAACGTAGATTCTGTTATGAAATATAATATAATCATTATTAGTCCATCGTGCCCACACCTGGAAGACCCAGAATCGAGCTAGAAGAAGATATGTTAAACGAAAAACTGCTCTTAGCATCACAGTAGTCGATTGTCGAACTTCAAAGAATAATGTCAGAGTCATGCCACCAGCATGTAAGCAAGTAGTAGAACTAAACTTTCCTCTTCCTAAGATCTACAAAGCGAAAAAGACAGAGAATGGCGCTTGTAACTTTTGGCCACTCTGAATTTTGTCATAAACATTTTCCTCTATTTCGAGCTTCGCTCCGCTCCAATTCCACTCCAACTTTCTCCATGTCTAAACAGACGACGTCGCAAAATTTAAATTTAAGCAAATTGTTTTTTTTTTTCGTCATCTGAAATAGCAACATACCTCATCATTCAACTTACCATTGCTGACCGTTGGTTAATGGTTAATATAATACAGCGATAAAGAATGAGTAGCCCAATAATCCATAAAGATATGATCTTGGCCCAACGTTTGAAATTGCTGCGATTGTTGTTCACCGCTTCGCGTGCCATTACAAGTTGCTGGTCTAACTGAGGTGCAAAAAACTTTAAAATGTGCAAAAGAGGGCCATAGATAGCAGCACCTCCTCCCATCTTGCGACTTGCTTCACTTGAATTCGCCATCATTCTTCTAAGCGAGTTAGCTGCAAAAGTAATCTCATTGTCGGAGTGAGAAAGAAATGAGAAAAGGCCGATGGAATAAGGCTAAACGGAGCATGAAAAAGCATTTTTCAGCTGAGTGGGAGGAACAAGTCGTTTCGTTTTATAGCATAGGTAACTGTGCACACTTTTTTCGTCGACCTTCTCAACATTGTCTAACTTAGTGACCAAATTTTTTAAAGCAGTTAATGGCATCACACTACAACTATATGGTCCGTACACGTAAAATTTATAGACTGGAGTAATAGTTTTTGTTGAGGGGCGGTTATTAGGCTCCCCAATGAATGGGAAAAGTGCGTCACATATGCGAGAAGAAAGAGGTGGGAAAAGAGCTTCTGTTATCTTGAATATATGGAAAATAACCCTCCAGAGCCATAAGTCAGCCTTCCAACATATCCTTCCTATGACTTCGGAAGGAACGCAGATGTCACCATTACTATAGACGCTGCTGGATTCGAAGCGAACCGTTCCGCCCTTCCGATATAGAATTTTGTTAGCTGTCGCATTAAAATCATTTGCATTCGTCGATGCGTAATTGAAATTAGGACGATTGATGAGCTAGCTGTAGCATCGCTGTGCCTATGCTGTGAATTTGACGGGGAAACTGGATGCTACAACTAGTGACTCCGTTATTAGTGAGCCGTTGTCTACGGTCGGCTTCTTTTGAGTTGCCAAGCCGATGCAACCATTTTATAACACTGACCCTACAAGAATGAACGATAGAATACAAGCGTCAATAATAAATGGCTCGATGACTACTGGCTTAATAATGACGAATATTAGTATTGTGTGGCTTAGTTGAATGCAGGTGAGATAGAAACTGCTCTATACGAACGCTTTGAAAATGACGAGCAAAAGTTCGACGCACTGATCAATGTGTGAATATGGGAGGCGTGGAATGTTAGGTTTGTTAAAGTGCTTTTCTGCAAAAGGGGAGTAGTCGTCATTTTAGAGTGCATGAAGAAGAAGGCCATAGAAGAAAAAAATGGGTTTATTTATTTGCATTCGAAACTCAACCGATCTCATGAGATGGTGAATAACAAAAACTTCCCACATGAACATCGTGAAAAATTTTTCAGCAAAAAAACCCCAAATGGAATCCATGGAGAAACTTAGCGCACGTTTATATGCTCAGCTGTTCAGAGACGCTGCGCTAGTGTCAATAGGCATTGAGAAACGCTTCGCCTGATTATGATGACGTTCATATTGTATATGCAGAAGGGGGGGTGGGGGTGGGGGGGAGGGAGAATGGTGCTAGGTTTGATGGTTCGGCGCAATTAACAAGAGTGCTTGCTGCAGAATTCGTAATAGGTTCAGTATTGAAGAGGATCACCATCGTCCCGATACCGATTCATTTTGGCTCCGATTCAAAAAAATGCAACAAGCAGTGCACGAAATAAGTGGATGTTGAAAGAAATTGTGATATTGCAGCGCCAATTTCCAGTTCGTAAGGGTGAAAGATTGAGAGAGATTACACTTTTCATGATACCAAATTATTCCCTTTTCATGTTACCCATTAAAGTCGGACATTTTGAGGCTACAAATCCAGCTACTAGACTTTTTCTAGGGATATTGAAAAGCACACTCTTTCACCGATGTGAGACTTCACACCTGAGCCTTTTAAAATAACCAATAACTATTTAAGCTTTAAATGTATTCTGTACTGAAAGGCTGAACTTAATAACGGTGCAAAACACGCGATAATATGAGGCGAAAATAATGTTCATTTTGAATTTGTGTTTAGCGTCTTCCATATAAGTGAAAGCGACATTCGGCAATCAGGGAGTATTTGAACATCTGCAATAGAAGAACAGTAGTGCCTCTATTGTGATACGTTCCATTGGAAAGGTTCTGTATGATTTTTCTTCTTAAAAAGGTTCCCATGAAAAATGCACTAATAAGTTTTCTCATTCTTCTAAGCAACCCACATCTATCGAAAAATCCACCATGAATTAGTTTTCTTTTATTTACGTTATTTTGGTTGCGAAATATCATATCCGCGCTGTTGTCTGCGGGATAGCGTGCGAAACGATTAAAATCATTGATTGAGCTTTATCGACAAATGCACAGAATTAGTGAAGGGAAAAAAAATACAGAAATTCAATTGAAAGGACAGCGAGAAGGGAGTATTGGAGCATAATGGCATCGTAAAGCAACAGTATTATCATTTCGGCTTTCTTCGTAATTGTAATCGCTATGTGCATCAGGGCTGAGCCACCTCTCGGAATGTTATTTTGATGATTACAGCGGAATAGGAAGCAATAAAGGCAATTTCTTTTAGGAAAAGAAAACTAGAATCGCCTTTAATAACTTTTTCTCTACACTATTTGAGAGGGAAATTGTCGCGAAGCATAACTAGAATATGAAGCATAAGAAAGCATGGCTGAAGCTCCTGCCTTCATAACACCTTCTTTTAGCATTTCCTGGAAGTGTTCTTGGAAATATGTTTTAGACGATTTGGTGTTCCAAAATTTGTGACCAAACAGCAAACGGCAGTGCGTGAAAAATTAAACACTCGCTTTCTTCTTGAAAACAAGTTCGAAAGGATAAATTTTAATATCGAAACCGTAGTCAGCATAGGCCAAAACCTGTTCTCTTCAGGCCAAAACCTGTTCTCTTCGTGTTTAGAGGAAACACAAAAGTTTCATTGAAGCCTGTGTCCCCCTGTTCTCATTCAGAAGGGAAGGTGAGTTATGTGAGTGTGTTGTTTTGCTCAAGCATTATCCTGGGAATAAATTCATATTTTCTTCAAGATTATTATATATTTATATATACAATGTTGCTGCTAATGACCACTGATGGCGACGACTGAATCGATCGGAAAGGATAAAATTCAAGAGATTTAAGTAGTTTTTATTTGCCTTTTAAAGAGCCCAGCAAAATGCTTAGCATAAAAAAAAGATGAGGCGTTAATCAACTGCAGTCGTATAAGTGCATGTAAACATTCTGCTGCTGAAGAGTTGCAGCAAGAGTGCGTAAGATGAGCCGATAAGGAATGTTCGATAGACCCCGGATGTGGTCTGTTTATGGTGACGATGCGCGAGTGCGCAAAGGCTATGCTCTGAAGCGGTGATGCTGCGACTCAAATAACGCTAATGTTTGCACTGAGAAGGAAGTGGCAGTCTCATCACGTCTATCATCTTTGCGTGCCATAACTTTTATAAAATGGACAGTTTCATGATGCAACATGAAAGAGTTCCATAATCTCGGTAACCAAACTAGACAACATATATACAATCGCAAACGTCCACCCGTCGGTCCATTCAACGGTCCATCTGCCTATCCGTTCATTTGTTTGCTCAAATCACAATTCGTACAGCCAGTTCTGGATCAGTTGCCAAGTGAACATTTTCATTTAATTATCGTCTGATCGGTCTATAGGAATAGCAATCAAATCGGCAATTCTTAAAAGCAGTTTTTTTGCATATGCGAATTTTTCAAGGCGCATGAAGGTAAATTACCAGCAAGAGCCGTGGGTTGAGCTAAATTGTAAGAATTTAAAACCTTTTATGAGGATTCAAGTAATAATTCTAAACTTCCCCATCTGAAAAACGCTCTCCATCCAGTGGGCTATAAAGAGTTTTCATCTGATACTGGAGATCAAGAGACGAAGTCGAACAGCCTAAAAGCAACAGAGGCGGAAAAACTCATGGAGTATGAATAATTCAGAGCCTTTTTCGCGAAGGTCGAAGAAGTTTCAAACTTCGCAATGACGGGAGACGCTCTTCAATGATTCAAACGCCAATAAACGAGCTTTTAAATTATTTCAAAGATTGGCTCAAGAGTGACGTAGGAAATGATATGAGGTGAACACGGGCAGCCACGAAACTGGAAACCGCTAATGAACACTCAAATGAAATTCTCGCATAACAGTCAGCATTTTTTCTTCGTCCGAAATTTCGAAATGGATGGAAAGACAACAAGCTGTGCTGTAGCTTTTCTTTGAGACACACTGATGGAAGCGTTTTCTTCATCTACGCGTTTTTAGCTTTGCCATCTCAAATAGGAAGTCATAAACGAATTTGGAGCAGCGGAAAAAAAAACTAAAAAGCAGCACTGTAGGGATGCCTTCTTAGTTCTCACGTTTAGTGACTTAATCACAACTGAGTTAACGAGTTAATCACAGGGGGATTTGGATTCGCGAAAAAAAGCTGGAAGCAGTAACTAATTATATCGTTTTTATTACTGTTTTGAAAACGTTTTCAGCCACCACGTAAATATTACAATCATAAGAGTAGAAGTCAGCCATACATTCTAGTAATCTGAGCATCTTCGTAGGCTGTATACTGTTGGGTTGTATTTCATACAAAACTGCGGCAAAATGATAAACGATTTTGTCAAGGTCATTAAATGCCCGTAAAAGCGCAGAAAATATAAGCGACAAGTTGTGCGAAGGATTTTGATCTTTGTTTGGTTGGTCATAGTGAAGGACATGAAATGAATTATAAAAGCTGACTTTTACTTTTCAACAAGGCCTATGATTCTACAGCTATTTCAAGATTGCGCATAGTTTCTTATTTATTAAAAAAATGACAAAGATCAAGAATTTGCTTTATTGTTTGCCATTTCGTCGCAAAATTCACTATGAAACACTCACACATCAATGTCGTATGTCAGCAGCTGCGGAAGCAATTGTTGTTATAATTTGTGAATAACGTTCAGTACTCATTGGAGACTCGTTGAAAACTGGAGAAGCTTTAATGCTCTCAGCGGCTGAATCTCAGCTCATCATATGTTCATCAAGAATTGCTTTTACAGAGCTGAGATGAACATTGTGCAACTCACCACATTTTGGCCATTGCAGAAAATGAAATTTGGACCAAACTTGCAAATGTTTTGCATATTCAACTGACTTCATGGTTTCAAATGCCGTAATCTGATTTTAGTAACTGCACAGCAGTGGTATCATTATATTTCATTCGTGTTATGCAACATGTTATAACAATTCGAAATACCGAAGAATACAAAGCGTACTTCCCAGAATCTTGATAAAATCTATGATTGTAATATCGGAGAGAAACATAATACAACTCCTATGAAAAAAAAAACCTCATATTATCGGCGTAACAAAAAAGCACAGCAAAAGCCTTACGATGACCGCATGAAATCGTCGTGAATGAGAAGGGCATAAGCGACTATATACCCATTTGTTTATTTCGCAAACCAAGACAGCAAGAGTGTTCTGAAGTACAAAACAATAGTAGTGGACTTTTTAAAAGTGTTTTCATTCGAATTGACTATTGTTATGTGTTTTACGGTACCAGGGAGGTGAAAACATAGTTATTTTACGCACTGGTCAACAATTATTCTCAATTAAACATACTAACATGTCCATTTTTACAAACAATTTAGGCTGCTGACCAAAAGGAGATGAGTTCAAATGCAAAGAGGCTTAATTCGTAAAAGTATTGTAGAATCGCAGTGTTTGCTTTTTTAAATTGAGCTGTTTAGACGAATATGACAAGCTGCATTAGCGGAGGTATGCAATGAAATACACCTTACAAGTCCTCAATAAATAAAACTAGCACTACACA
This sequence comes from Toxocara canis, assembly GCA_000803305.1. Lineage (NCBI taxonomy): Eukaryota > Metazoa > Nematoda > Chromadorea > Rhabditida > Toxocaridae > Toxocara > Toxocara canis. Next base: position 99,503 of record JPKZ01001337.1, read on the forward strand.
CTCAGCATATGTAGGTCATGAGTACTTTACAAAAAACAAGTAAGACGATTGGACGAAAGCTGCTGTCTAGAAGTTATCGTAGAATTGTTTTCGAAAGGGAATTGGAAGAACGAAACCACTGAATGGATCCGAGAACGATGATGAATGAGGAACTTCCACAGGCCACAACGGCACAGCAATGCAAATGTTTAGTGTAACAAACATAACGAACTGAAAAAGTTACGTTGACTTGCCGCAATCACCATTTCCAGGTAGAGGTGTTGCGACGTTAGTGCTGGTAATGCATTCCGAAGGTTTTACCATAATTTCCCATGAAAATATTTTCTACACTCCATCGTTGCTTGTAAAGTAATCCATAAAGTTAATTATAAAGCGCCGGTAAGCTAGAGTTTAAGTAAAATGCCCAATGTTATAAAATAAACAAAGAGTGAAACAATTAAATTCTCGCTCATCATTTTTACTTAACGGCTTCTGATAACATATACAGGAAGCATATAGGACATAATGTTGGCGAATAAAAACACTATTCTTTCTTATATTTTGTTGTTGACGAATAAATTTTGTAAGATTTAAGTTTACCCTTTGTATTCATTGGCAGCCACTGCTGGGAAGAAAAAGATTAAAGACGGCCATCTTCGAGAAAGACGATGAAAGACGATACTGTGTAGTTTAGCCGCCCTTTAGAGTTGATGATGCAAACCGAACGTGTAATCCATCCTTGAAAGGTGAATTAATCAGCTAATTTATAGTCGCTTAATTTCCTGCTTATTTTCAATTTATGCTCGTCAACAATTTGTGATTATACCGACTTTATACTCAATGCATAATGGCAATAGAATTTATAATTCGAATCACACGCAGATTTTAATTAATTATTGCAAATTAATTACGGCCCCGTGCGTACATTCGAAAAATCCCCATATTTAGTGTTTATCAAATAAGCAACGCCAAATATTCAAGAAAGTTCAAATGAAATTCGCTGATCATTTTGGAAAATCGAACACACTACTTTGATGTTGAACCCCAAACAATTGTAACGCCATGAAGAGCAGACAGATTTATGTGCGATGGTCGTTGTTTGAACGAACAAGTTAGAGATCGCTGTGGTGAATACAGCCAACTCTGAAACCAATATGATGGGTGACCAACGTTAAGCATATTATACAAACTGCTACACATAGCGCCAATACCAGGTAGGATGAAGGAAAGCGACGAAAAGATATTATAGAGTACTGCCGCATGCCACTCCCATTATTTGAAAGAGATGTGTGAAACTGACTGGTACGACGCATATAAGCGCTTCTGATGCGCAAAAAAGCCAAACTTATTCTGGACTCTCTTTTTCCGTTTATCCCTCCCCTTCCCTCCTCCCACCCCTCCCCCTCCTTTCCTCTCCTTTCCCCTCTGTCCTCTTACCATTCCTCCATCTCGCCGACGCTAGTATTCAAAGTAGAAGAAAGCACTGTATAGTGTCACTCAACAGCGATTTGATAGCGAATTCTGAGTGTCTGTATCCAAGCGTGCTCATTGCTAAACCAGAACTTGTATACGCCGCTCTCTTCGCAACGAATTTCTTCACCCATTGGCACAAGCATTGGACCCGGAATTTTCTGAAAAACAATTGATAGTTCAATTTGTATGGTGATCACACAGCGGAAAGAAGAACTTTTTGAACATATGTTTGGTATTTTAGTAAGTGAGCTTGAGTAACATTGAAATCATAACTGTAAAGGTTAAGTCATGGTCAAGTTTAAAGTCTCCTCAGACTTATCACTCCTTGCGGGAAGCATCTTCATGCGCACAAAAGCGTGAAGGTGACAGAAATAGCATGCACGCAAATAGATAGCTACTCACATAGCTATGAAGCAAAATTTAAAGATCTTTCAAAACTCACTTCGGCCTGAGGGACTCTTAAAAATTTTCGCCCAGTCGAAGATTTGCATTGATTTGCTTAATCTGTTCGGAGGGAGCAAATTAACGCAAATCTTATGCCCATCAAACATTCCTTTTCCAGATCTTATTCATGGAAATCTCGAAACATGAGAACCTTCGCGAACGAACTGTAGATCGACATGTTTTATAGCTGATGAGGCAATCTGCTTTCCCAGACACATATGATTTTCACATTTTTGCTACCACCACTGTTTCAAACAATGCGTCCAATCGTTAGTTGTATGCGTATGTCTTATAACTGTCATTCGCAACTCTTAATTAATATGCAACGAATTCGTTAATTAATCGTTCAGTACAATGTGCAAATGAACTTACGGTGAATAAAGGGTAAATGCTTTTCATTGACTTAATATCATTGTTGTTTGTGTCATCCGTGAAATATACCGAATAGGCGAAATATCCATTTGAAAGTATTGACCACTTCAGCAATTGTTCCTAAAATTGCGTGAATGTCATAAGATATAAATTTATTCACACCGTTGCCATGGCTTTTTCGCACAACATTGCTCACTACTGCGTTGCGAAAATGTTCCTGAAGAAATGTATATTATAATTTCAAGGCGAATAGTAAAGAACAATGCAAGCTTAAATGTATCGGACATGGTAGAAAGGTACATTTTGGAAACAAAAAAAACAATAGGATCTACGACCTTGTAAATATGACCTCGTCGCCGTTTCTGTAAAACCTTATGATTTCGTTCACATTCAGCGCTCATTTCTCAGGTCGCAAACAAGTTTTGTGCCGCATTCCTGACGACTTGTTTCAGTGCGCGCATAGCGTAGTTAACTATCAGCATTTACCAGTGTTTCAGAGCAGTCATTGGCTATCACAAACGTTGCGCAATAGAGCACCAAAACTGAGGTCAGCCATACCGAAATTCTGGCTTCCAGATAACAAAAAGTAGTGATCGCATTTCTATCATACGGTGCGCCTCTGAATTTTCAAAAGAACGCCTTAATATATGACTCTGATGCTCACGTCCGCTGCTTCAGTTCATGCTTAAACGATTGAAGTAAGGCGATTCTCGTGCATATTATGTGATTTTTTTGGCCACATTATGAAGTCCTCTAAAACGCCTAAAGACCAATTTGAATGAGATGGAGCACGAACAATTATAAAAGCCGGAATTCAAAAGATAACTCGAAACATAAGATGATGATTTAAAAATAAATGGCATGAGAAAGCAAGCGGACTTTGACACAATCTTAGTCAAACGTACTGATGGGCAGATGAAATATTCTAGCACGCCAAAATGAGGAAAATCTAAAGCCGAATCAAACGTTACACAAGGGAAAGTAGTTGATGACCAAAACAGCTTATGAGATGTGTCTACATTGTCACATCCTGCCATACTCGTCGTCCATTTTATGCGTTTTGGAAAACTTCAAATTGCAAAACGCATAACGGCGACGCTTTTCGCAAATTGCATATTTATGTTTTGCATGGCGATGCGTTTTGCAAATTGCGTTCACAAAAACCACTGAAGCAAGAGTTATGAAATTTGGAAGAAACATTCGACACCCATTTCCTGCTATTTCAAACCATTGCACAGACCACAGAGGAACTTAAGCCTTCCTAAACAGAGCGCAAAATTTGCATGAATTCGCAACCGGTCGAACTGCACATTCTGTCAGTCGGTGGCAGAAAAATAAATTATTAGTTAAAGACATATGTATACGATAATCCACCGGTTGGGATTTAGTATGATATTTCTCCACTTATGAGCGCATTGTGAAAAAAATTGGTTTTATCCATGAGACGCCAAAACGCAATTCGCGCCTGCGCTTTAGCGCACATTCCCTGATGCTATATAAGTATTTTCGGGGAGGGTCAGGCATATATCAGCTATTTCTTCCACCTCGCACCTTTCTTCTCTTCCGTCTTCCCTTCCTTGGTAGTTTTCTTACTTTACACGTCTGCGGCTCATAAACTATGCATCCGTATTGTTGTTTGGTATTCTGGTTAATCCGGTCAGATTTAGAAAAATCGAAATCCAGAAACTGTTTGTTCGCTGGACGATATCCTTCTTACAGTTAGTGGAAAACTGGTGCATCACGGATCTGTGAAATCATTAACGCAGCTTGTTGCTAAATATTTGCCTAGTTAATTGTTGACTGTTACCGCAGTTGCTGCCAAGGTTCGGCAATGCTAATCTGACACAACAGGGACTCAAGGATACCCCTCGCCAAGGAAACGAGAGAAGCTCCCTGAAGAACACTCCTTGAAGTTATTTGGAAAGGCGAAAGTAAAGAAAGATGTGCTTGTTGCCCAATGAGCATGTTCACTGCTGTTCACATGTTCTGCGAAAAGGGTTTTGTAGCTGCTATTTATCAACATATCGTCGCAAAACCGCTGCATAAATGTGCGAGCTCATTAGATAGCTAAAGGCCTCGCAAACCTTTTGTGCGCTGACGCTGATGAAATCGGCTTTTCCGGCAGCAACTGTTAGCAGTTGAGCGTCTTTTGAAAAATCTGCTTTATAGTATCCGGCTGGATTCAACGTTACGGCGCGCTCAACGTTTGCCTTGAACACCTAAAAAGTCGCCATAAGTTGATGACATAAAGGAAAAACGAAATAATATGATTCACAGAGTTTCTTCATCGGTGTTCAGATGAATTCTGAGTGCTTAACGCTAATACGAATACGAAGGAGGCATGTTGCGCTTCCTATGTTCGTCGCACGACACGTGGAGGCCATAACAACAACTATACCCAAAATCCTGATTCCAATCCCTTAATCCCAGGATTCCGGTGACTTTAAAAAGTTTGGCTGGCATATCGGTTCTGATTTTTGAAAAAAAAACGTACAGGTAGGACCCTATTGTAGCGTCCATGGTTATTCCCAATTGACAAGTACATTATTATTCCATATGATGATCATTCAATATTCAACCACACTACCTGCGGAAGTGATATCGTAACAACTTTTTTAAAATCTACTATCAGAAGCGTGACGCAGTTGCTGGATAGCAATAAAGGATGCTGAAAAGCGAATTTAGGAATCGAGAATGCGCATTTTGGAATAATCATAAGGATCTTACACTGACGTTTTCGTCCTATTGGCTATCACCATTGCACAATGGTCATCATTCCAATGATTTTGTGGCCACTGTGCTATGATTATGGCTGGAACGCCAGTGTAAATTCATCGTTATCGCTTCACTTGAGTCATCTCACAGTTCACAACTTTTCGGGAGCGTAAACAACAAATTTTGATCATTCCGAAAAAAAAATGGTTTATGCACGTCCGGAACACCTGCATCCGTCGTATTGGATAGCATATGAAAGTGTTAAAATAACAAAAGTACTGATTGTGAAACTGCACTCAAATGCCCAATGTTATTATACACGCGCAGTATCATTAGTCGAACAAGCGACAAGCTCGAAAACTGTGATTACCATGCATCACACGACGGATTTAAAACGAGCGTAGCACCTTGCCGATGCTCGAAGTTATGATCCTCATAAGGTTTCTAAGGCGCCGTTGCATTAAATTCGATTTTAGTCTTTTTTCACTAAAATCATGTAACGACCTCGGGCAAACAGTAACTGAATATTCACCGAATGGTATCGGCAATGAAAGCAAACAGATTATCAGCATGGACCGGAATAAACAATTCCCTCAACATCTAGTTCTTATCTTAGAAACACATAGAAGGGTAAAATCGAAAATGATCTGTTGCTTTTAGAGTGATCATTGGTTTCTTTTTTTTTTAAATCGAACCACTCAGCATTTCCGTGCCGTCAAAAAATAACGTCACTTTCATATGGTTTAAGTAATTTTTGATCATGATCGCGCTAACACATCAAGAAAAAGTACGAACGTCGATTTCGTCGTCATTCCAATACGATGGCAGAACGTCCGGTACAGCCAAAGTCAACATATCGTTCCTCCAACCTGATCCGAAAATTTGCACCTTATTTCGAGTTCGTTCTGGCAACAGTGGTCTTGCAATTGACCTTAAACACTTTTCATGCACAAGTGTATCTATTGTTGCTGTGGGACACAAACTGAGCAATAAAGAAGCTTCGCCCTGTTAAGCCACTCATGATTCAGGCCACGGCGTAACCTGCCGAAGAGTAAAGAAGATTCGTCATTGCACAGCCGGTGTTGTTCGACGAGAAATACCATTATACATTCCTCGGCCTCAAACATATCTTCGATGCGTTTTTCAATTGAACAACTCCTTACGTGCAACACAGTGCCAGTGGTTGATATCCAAATGACATTCGAGACCAAAACAGATTTAATGAATCGCTAAAACTGTTGCATTTGCACTACAATCATAGAACGATGCAGAAGGCTCCCCTGTTTAAAACAAAACATTCGTGAAATCAGGAATGTATACCTGTTCTAGGACACAGAAAAAGACTGCTGAATTTTCTGCATAACTGGTACATATGATCAGCGACCTTCGTTATAAGCTTTGGCAGATTCGCCTTCGCAATATGCGTTAAGGCGACGCCATATCTGCGTGTAGGTATGTGTGTGCCTGCCAACTTCTTTGCTTAGAAATTTCAACTTCGGGGCAAATGCAGCAAAGTCATAGAATTTTGGATGAATATGTACAATTTAGATAGACATATGGGACGTTCTTCACTCGATCCTAATGAAAGTTATAAGGACATAACCCGCTAAAATTTCAAATGCACTGCAGCCGGTTGAGCTGCAATTTCCATTCGCCGGATCGGACATGAAACAGTTATGAAACATAGAGCAGATATGCGCTCTTCGAGTTACCCTCCTAGCAGAGCAGCTATCTGCGAGCGACATTACAAAATATTAACAAATTATTTTTAAAAAGCAAAGTTTAACTGACGTGACCTATCGTGATAGTCTTTCTTTACGGATTCGCCTTCTGCCATCCGACCAATAGAAAATGCAACTCGATAGGTTGTTGAATGCGCGCAACTGTTCTAACGGATTCATTTGCATATGACTTCCCGGAGACAAATAAATCGTTTTAAAATACAGAACATGAGGTGATCCTAGGTTGTTGATTACAGTTATACAGATTTCGTAACTCTCGTTCCGTCGTTGCTCGGGCTACAATATGGCGACCGACAGACAGATAAACGGACGCAAACACACGCACACATATACTCGCAATCACCAAGGCACACACAGCCATATCATAACTTTGCAAGTCATATTCGTCAATGGCATGGACATTTGATTACTTAAAAGTAGTCTGTCGAACAAATCGGTTCCACAGGTGAGGCAGTTGAATCGTTATCGCTCAACTGAGCGTCTTAGGGTCGTGTTTTTGCAATTTGTGATCTTGACTGAGCTCTGCGAAAAACGAATCCACAATTAAGTGCATCTTCAGAAAATCTTCAGAGATAGCGTTGCAATGAAATGTTAGATGGAAGCGACTTATAAGTAAATAAAAACATCAAGGAAGGAGTGGTAAAGGCGAATGTCTTAATGTCACACGAACAAAGGTGTTCGGAAGCAGGCAATTTCGGTGCAGCGCAACACATAGGTTCTTATATTTCCATTCTTTACTAGCATTTAGAGTAGGATGTACAGTGTAGAACTACCGGCGATCCTCGTAAATAGGATCGTTGGTAAATATAAAGCAGAACGATTTAAAACTAGACCTTTGAAGAATAACGGATATACTCACCAAATTGTCGATATAAATGAGGGCGCATTAACGACCACAAACGAGTGGATCATCTCCACGTAGTTGTCGCTCATGAATGAGGAAATCCCTGCGAGAGCGCCTGTCACCAGACTTAGCAACCTTTTATCATATTTCAACCCATTTAAGTCCAGCACATAGAGAATTGATGATCGCTCACCTGAAAAGAAAAGATGCTATTTCAAGAAATACCCCGTCCAAACAATTGGAGATGCCAATTATACCCTAATAACGGTCCAAGTAAACCCAAAGAGGAATGGTCGAGATGTTAGGTTTTGCAAATCAGATTATTACCTGGATTACCTGGTCCCGCTATCAGCAACATACTGTCGCGACGGGTGAATTCGTCCAACTTTCCGTTTCCATCTCTCTCTGTTCGCGGCAAGCCGCTGCCACAGAGGTCCTTCCACTTTCCGTATCTCGTCAGCCCATCTCATTGGAGGTCGTCCTGGTGGTCGCTTGATATCACACGGATACCATTGGTATATTTTCCTTGTCCATCTGTTGTCGCGTATGCAGGCTACATGTCCTGCCAATCGAAGTTTGTTCCTCCAGCATTCCTCATTGACATCAGCTACTTTTGTTTCGTTGCGTATTTTATCGTTGGTTATGTGGTCCCTCAGTGAGATACGCAAAATCCTTCTTTCCATGGCTCTTTCCGCCACTGCTGAATCTTCATGAACAGCTTGTAGACCTGTGGCAATAGGCTTATGGGGCGGTAATTATGTAATGATTCTTTGTCGCCTTTTTTGTGAAGCAGGATTGTCTTTGATTCCTTCCATTTTGTCCGTATCTTCTGCATTACCAAATAGCGGGTGAATCTGCGAGATAGCTCCTTGAATATCTTGTATCCTCCACTCTTTAGTACTTTTATTGTTAGGCCGTCTTTGCCTGGAGCTTTGTCGACCTCCATGTGTGATGCGGCCCACTTAACTTCACTGATCAGGACTGCCAGAACTTCTTGAGATGGTGCTGGAATGTGAGGTTCTGGAACGTTAACTTTAGAAGCAAAGAGATCTGTGTAGAACTCTTTGCATATATCCTCCATTCCTTTTCTGCTCTTAACTGGTTCACCATCCTTGTTCCTTAACGCTGACAGCTGCGATTTGTAAAGTATTAGCTGTCGTTTGCACTTTTTCAAACTCGTCTTCTGTTCTGCTGCTTGTAGAAGGCGTTGTTTGCGATAACCCTCGAGATCTTGCCGTAACTTTGCTCTTATAGGTTTGCAGAGCGTTCAGTATTCGAGGTTAGGTCTTTTGCTTCTTATCATTAACTCTCTCATCTCCATAAACTTCTTCGTTTCGTTGGAGATTCTGCATAACTTTTTGTTCAACTGCCTTCTTTCAGCCTCTGATACACAGTCCTGTATGGTTTTTATGAACTGATCGTAGTCTTCATCTGTGTCTTCCTTCAAGCTCCAGTCCTTAGAGGATAACTTTGCTTGAAAGATATTCTCGTCGATTTCTTTCGGTGCTCGTGCAGCGCTTGATTTCAGTTTTCTTTTCGCTTCACCTATCTGGTCAATAAATATTCTCGCTCGTACCAGGCGGTGGTCGCTTCCAGTGTTGAATAGCGGTATCACGCCTACATCTCTTAGATTGCGCAATTTATCCACGAGAATATAATCTATTTCAGTTTTTACTTCAGAGTTTGGAGAGATCCAGGTCCATCTCCTACTCGGCTTTTTCCTGTACCAACTATTTCCAACGTACAAGTGTCGTGCTTCTACCAGTTCAGCCAGTCGGTTACCTCTTTCGTTACGCTCGTTTAATGCATGCTTGCCTATATAACGCTCACCAGGTACGCTTCTTCCTAGTTTCGCGTTGAAATCGCCCATTACTACAGTAAATGACGATGGTTTGGAGAGTTCTTCTTCTAAATCGTCATAAAATTCTTCTAATTCTTCGACTGTGCTCTCCACTGTTGGGGCGTATACTTGAATAACTTTGAGCGTTTTCTTCTTATTTAACTGTAGAAAACGTGTTCCGACTCCCGCCGATCGTATTTGGCATGAAGCTATTTTTGCAGACCAATCTTTACTTATGATGGAGCCGATTCCTCCTCCTCTTCTGGCGCCTTCGCTTTCTCCAAGATATAACGAGCTTCTGCCTTTATATTGTGCTGTGAGGGATGATGCGCGACGTGTTTCACTGATTCTCAGGACATCACAGCATATCTTCTTCTTCTCCTCCATGAGATAGTTGAACCGGTCCGCTCCCGATAGCGAGCTGCAGTTGTAGGTGCATAACGAGAGCCTAATTCCACAGAGTACTCCGGCCGTTGCACCTGAGATTTTTAGCAGCCTCTCGCCAAACGTTTTTCGTCCCGCCGGCGCTGTGGAACGGAGCCTTTGGCGTGCAGGGAATTGAGGCCCATTGTTGGACAACTTCGTAGCCACTGGCTTCAGTCACTCGCAGGCTAGGCGAACCGTGACCTGCTTCGTCTCCCAGCTTTCCCCTTGCCCAAGGGCTCCCACTGAGAGCACTTTGGTGGAATATAGTCCCAGACAGGATGGGATGGGCAGCCCCACCATACTTGCGTACTATACTATCCAGTTTAGCCCCCACGCCACGAAAAGGCACCCAAATCAGATTATACCGTATGGCAAACAATGAAACGGTGAAATGGGTCATGAAATCCATGAACATGAGGCTTTTTGAACAGAGTGGTAAAAAAAACCTTTACGGACCAAACGTGAATCCAAATACTGGAAAACGGACTCGATAATAGAGCTCAACGTTTGAAAATATTGCAAAAATCGGACATTATAGTGCATAAACATGCACAAACACGCAAAAGGATGATACATGAGCATAATATTTGTACAGTGTAGTGCCTAGAAACATGTACGATATTTCCCTACAAATGCTATCAGCAGATAAGAGTTAAAGGTACATAAAACAACCTCTTGGGATCATTGCAATTGTTATTTGTTGTGAAAGCTGATAGTTGCCCTAAGAGTCATTTATCGGGATAACCGATATTATACAAGGTTACGGTGAAAGATCGTAATACGATACCCGTTTCATTTTCCAACTCCATTACTCTCTTCAGCATCATTTCAAGATCATATATGCGAGCCTTCATTAGCTCGTTTATCGGAAAAGTTGATAGCATTCCCCAATAGTCGTTCGATCCTGTTTGTTCGACATTAACAATTGTATTCGGTGTCTTTAGAGCGGGACCGGTGAGGCCACACTAAAAAAATAAAACCGCATCAAAGTTTTGTACGATTCACGTATCTTACTTGAGAATGTTTTGTGATAATCAAAAAACGCTAAAGCATAAAGTGGTCATTTTTAATATAAACGTCATGCCATATGTAGAAAATTGAGCGAAAAGCTTCAGAGCAATTCGGTTAGAAAAATGGTATGAAACGAGTTAGGCCAGCTTAGCGAAGATTCTTTTCAGAATTATTGCTTTCATATTCCCGTTCAATGATTCATGATTTTGTTAATATCTTTTCAATTTTTCATAATAGATCATTCTCGACTAGATATGGTTGGCTTTTGCTTATCATGGCAATTGTTTGTACAGTAAGCACGATATATTTAAAAGACTGTCACGGGCAAGTTTCAAGGAATACAGTAAGCTTGTTAAATGTGAATGCTTAATTTAATGCGTCCTCAACAATTCGGTCATCTCATTTTGGCAAGATGTTCCAAACCAGTTTAAAACTGAAAAAAAACCTCTAACCTTCCAAAAGGCATGCACAGGATGATTTCGTGGCTGTTCGGTGATTTTGTCAAGGTTCCATCGTGACTGCCTAAAGTGCAGATGATTCCTCAGCTTCGGAAGGATTACGTCCAGATTGTAGTTATGACCAATCAGCCAACGAAGTAGATTAAAATCCGTATCGTAGTACTCGGTTATCTAAATATTTTTCCTCATTATTATCATAAGAGTATTTGCTGAAAAACTGAAATGTTTTTTTTCACAATTCCGACTCACATTTGTTGTAATCGAAACAGATCGGGGAACACGACAAGAAAATCAGCGGAAAGTCAGTGCAAATTTCAGTGTGGTAAATAGGATCACTAGCGATGGAATGCAAAGTTTTTGGTAGAATGGAAGAAATATCGAAAGGTGCGTGATTATCACCACATTTGCAGGTTTGTTAATTAAATATTTTTATCCACAGGGTGTGCTTGGGCACGTGACACTCCCTCCCCCCCCCCTTCGACCAAATTTTGGTGAGGGATCGAAAGGTCAAAATTTTGGCGGAAAATGAAAAGATGAAAATCAAAATTTTTTGGCGTCTAGACATTCATTCATATTTCTATTAAAGGGGCCAGCTTTGCAAACCTGCACCAAACGTTTTCAGCTCATTCGGTGATCGAAAATGATATCGAAAAGTCGCTGAGCTGGTTTTTTAAAAAATAAGATGGGGAGAGAGAGTGGAAAATTTGAAAAATTCGGTCACTAGCTTTTCCAAATTCGTCCTGTAAACAATGCGCTTTAGATTTATAGAAAAAGCCCACCAGCGTTCCTTCGCTACAACGGACTAAGCAATAAAGCTAAAATAGCTGCAAGACGCAGATGCGAGGAAAAAGAAATTCTCCTCCCGGTCGATGAAAGATATTTTTTAAATTTAGTGAACGATTTTTTTAATTTAGTGAGCTTTTTCCAACCGCGGAAGTGGCGAATTTAACAGAGTTCAATTGGTACAGCATTCGGAAGAATATCCTTAGAGCTTAATTATGAAGGAAGGAGTGTGAAGAGTTGTGGAGAAAGTGACTATTTAATTATTTTCCTACTTAGCTATTTAATCAGAAGCATACAACTGCTTAATCAAGTGACTATTTAATTATCTGCCTATTCAACTATTTAATTGGGAGGGGCACATGACTGTTTAATTAAATGACAATTTAGTTATCGGTAACTTTCAACAGTAACACTGGAACAGCATATAAGGTGATAAGAAATGATGTGAAAACTTGCAGAACTTCTCTCTCGAAGATAAATGCACCACTACACGCTCTTTAGACGTGCATTCTGCGTTCTTGTTCAAACAATCATTAACCCAATACGGTGGCCATTTTCGAACTATTGCAGAGCTATTAGAATATAGCTGCTTGCAATAATCGTCAAGGCTTTACAGATTCATCACGTCAACAATTGGAGTCATTTTTAAGGAGTTCTATAGAGAAAGCATGAAAAAGTCAACAATTTAGTTCGGAGCATGCTATTTTCATCACTCTCATACCGAAATTATTCGCTTAACAAATAGTTGATAATTAAATTTATGTCATTTGTGACTTTTTCCTTAGTAGCTTTTTTCTTAGGCGCACGCAAAATTTTATTGATTTTGAACAGGTAAAATGAAAATGAAAATCGCTACTAACAATAACAAAAAACGAAATCTGAACGACTGTTTTTTTCCGGTTCCCTGATCGATCTTTTCTTTAGCGAAAGAATTGAAAATGAACAAACAGTCAAAAACAGAGATAAAACTTCTTTCTTCCCCTTCTCTTTTTCAAACTGATTTCACTGCGACATTACTTGCCGTTTTGAATTTCGGTATTTACAATATACGCATAGTAGATTTAGTTTGTTCGCATACGCTCAGGATCATTTTCCCATCGGTTAACGCCTACCTTTGCAACACATGTTCCAGATATTTCAAGTCGAACGTTTGCACGAGTAAATTTCGTGTTATCAGACAAAAAGAAACAGCTTTTTGATGAACAAGAAAACAGTGAGTGATGTTGAACGTAACAAGGTCAACAATTTACCGATGATTTTGAATGAGGATTAAAAGAAACTTTCGGTAAAATTTTACTGATCTTTGCCCCTCGGTAGCAAATTTACGAGTGCGTTATGCATCATACTTCGTTACACAGCTTATAGATGTCACAATTTCCACTAGTCTCACAACCAAAAGTTAATTCTTTGTATAGGTGGATAACAAAAAACAATACGACCAAACAAAAAAAAAAAAAAACAAATGCAAGCGTTAAAGGACACACTTACTTCTTGACTGACTGCAGCACGCAACTTCTCGATATGCGCCTTATCACTATCAGATATCTTAGGGCGTTCTTTCATAACGTTCTTGTTAAGCTGCAGTATTAGCACAACGTTGATGAAGAATACTTCTTTTTACAAAAAAAGCGCCAAATGATATTTTTACCAAAATAAAACGTAATCAAAATCAATGATCATGTTTTCATGTTTGGCCGGTGTTCTCTTTTTATGGAAGAGAAAATCTGTATTTTTCTAGCTAAAACTGTCATATAGACGCACTGAATTCTGCACCCAAACTCTTATTTTGAATTTTCGAGCAAAAATGTTTTATTGTAAATGTTTACGAATTGCAGAAGCAAGAGAATTGAAGGGAGGNACAATACTTTCATATTGAAATATTAAGGGAAGCTCAAAAACCATTCCGCTTACGAAAAAAAAGCGGCAGAAACGATAAGCGCATGAAGACAAAATTGAATTCGAGGAGTCGATGAATTATTAGGGCTCACAAAAAAATCTTCATACAATTTGTAACGTTTAAAACAAAGTAGCCGCGAAACAATTCGCACGTTAGGCGATGATCGTACAATGCACAAATGAAGTGAACGGCGCACAACACAGCATGTGGTGGTGAGCGGTGCTGGAAACGACCACTTTACCGATTGCTGATCGGATGGATGGGGGGACACGTTCATTTAGGTCATAAACAACACGTCGTAATAACCTTCACGCAATCGTTATGTTACGCCCTATTGCAGACATTCCATTTCCAAACGAAATACACGCTAAGAGCAACGGTTATGTACGTTTATGTCGTACAGCTATTTTTATTGAATCATAATGTTTTAAGACAAAAATTTATGATGTAATGTTGACATTCAATTGCTATCACTTCACACCATTTCTGAATTGAATTTAGGAAATTTCAGCTCATCGATAAGAATGTTGTCGAATCGCGTTTTTGTATTAACAGCACTCTCCTACGAATATCCAATAGCACCTGTAACCATTTCTAGAGAGTAATATCGAGTGCATCAATATATGCAAACAAGACAAGGATTCTTGAAGTGTGGAAATTATTTTTTTTTGTTGAAATTCTCAGAAAGCTTAAAGAATTTACGCACGTATTCAATATTGCCTAGATATACCGAAATGGAGAGGTTGCTTTTAAGAAAATTTGCAGCTTGATGTATAAAGCGAGCACTTTCTTAAAATTCTGTTCTAGTCATTCAGCTGTTCTGAACAGTGGACTGCTTTACACACCGAAAAGGTCCTATCAAAATACTATGTTAACGAACAATATATGTATGCTTCCTCTACGTTTATGCCATGCATTCACGGCTAAAGACGGACTGGTTGAGAGTTGCTAACGAAAGCAGCAAAGCAAGCTTTCAAGGATAAAAGTTAAGTTCTCGTTCTATCCAGCCAGAGTTTCTGATGAGAACGTTTTCAAAGACTAATCTGCGATAAACTCATCTGAAAGATTTCATCGATGTATTAGACATGTCATCAAGCAAAATTCCTCCTCTACGAAAGATTGTCTACCGATGTTTTCACATTTGTGCTTTCATCTCGAAAGTTGTTATGCCATTTCAATCTGACTAACTACTTTGATGCCTCAATGATTTCAAATCGATTCAAGAGAACCGGTTCCTGTTTTGCTTTGTAATTTTCCGTTAAAGAGAAAGCAGACATTCTACTAGAACAGCACAATCCTTTTTAAATTTTCATTGAATTTTTCTGCTAACACAAAGGAGTCAAACAAGCGAAAGCTTTCATTGTAAATTCTCGTATCTTACTGCCGACTAAAATTGCTAGCAAGTGAGATGCGCCAGAAACTGTAAAAATTCCGATGGAAATTCATCATGCATCTTCCTCGGCTCAGTAGATCGTGATCAGAGAACTGATCGCTTTGTTTGCTGAAGTCTGCTTTCAGTTGAGAGTGCTATTTACCAAACAAAAACGCCTAGATTATCTCTGAACAATATAACTTTAATTGCTTAGGCTACTAGTTGTGCTATGAGCAAACAAGAAAAATGTGCGCATGAAGATCGATGTGGCCATTTGAGATTTCTAAAATGTCATTTCGTTATGAAATTCAATTAATTTCAATCAAAAATTGCTTTAATGTGGTGTGTCTGAATGAAGTGAATGAATGAATTCATTGCAACGAAAAAGGTGAAAGACCTTACCCAAGAAAAAAAAGGTGCATGCCTACAAACATTTGCAGAGATGTTGATGGAGCAAATCGTTGAAACACAGCGAATGCAGCAAGACATGACTTTATATGCATAGGAACTGTTAACAACACTCACAGTACAACTGCGAATGGCGGTTACCTATGTTTTAATGCGATGTTATGTGGCTATTCAAAGCGGTGCTAATGCAAACAAATACATGAGACGCAAATAATTTCTAGGAAATTTGTTTGTCAATATGTTGGCGATCATGAAAGTTACGCTTGACTGATCGAAATTGATGACGGATTGTTATAGCTGCAAATATATATATATATATATAGTCTTCTTGTATCAGGTGTATGCTGGTATCAAAAGCGGTAGACGTTATCTTGAGCTTTTTTATCATTTGAATAAGCGTTACGTACCTGTTTCTTGGCAAACCTATCTCTGTCCTCTAAAGGGTAGGGGAAAAGTGACTTTTGATCTCTCCGCGGGTGCAAAGTATTGTGGTCACGAAGATGTGCGGTACATTGCTTGCAAATGCAGTATTAGTGCTCAACTATGAAAATCAAAAAAGAGGAACTCTCGTAGTCGAAGAAGCATTAATTCCAGTTATGCACATTCGGCTTCCATCCAGAAACTCTCCTCGAGCCACCCACCGTTGGACTTTCAGGTTCGCCTCAATATCAAATGGAAGGAAGTTATTGTGAAGTGAGCAATCCATGTTCTGACTTAATTATAGAACTAAAATCGTTAATTTGGCATGATTTCCTTCGATGGAGAGATCACTGCTTTCTTATCTATGTTCCTACGGGGAACCGGTAGCTATGGCGGAGAGGAAGAGACCCCTCTTCGTTTTCGAGGGAGGGGGGAGGAGACGAGGGAAGTGAATCATAACTGTGAAGTCAAAATGGAGGGTATATAGGCGTCGAAAGCACTTAAGAAACAATGGCATATGTTGAAAATTTCTTAGCCTAGGACGAAGGTGCAAAATTTAAATTCGTGTAGAATATTCATACGTCAAAATCCAATCGCAAAACTACCACATATTTTATTATGCAGCTTCAACCTGCTACCACACTTTGAATGTGTGTTGCCAAGAAAAAAGTTTTTGCGAGAGGCTTATTCGAGGCCGCGATACGTTGACTGCAGCACAAAAATCGGCACGAACATGCGAATTCCCTCAAAACCTATGGCGGCACGCTGTCGCATTAGGCAGCCGGTTTTAAATCGCGCTCAATAGGCAGCAGTGCCGAGTTCCCCATTCCACAAAGTTTTTCAGCGATTAGAGGGTTTTTCCACTTTTTTTAAAAGCACCTCATGTATCGAGAATTCGTTTTTGGTGTTCTCGCTTGACATTGAACGGAAGTGCCAAAGGGTAGCACGATGAATCTGCCCGCTCGCTCATCAAACTCGTCGGTCCCACAAACTCCCAAATGGTAAAAGTTAATATTTTAGCCGACCCAGTGGCTCATAAACGCCATTTACTACGCATATTTTTTCATACAATTTTGCTAAAGTGCATTATCGTGTGATCTAGTTGGCGCACATTTATGTCTGTTAGTCTGATGTTCCCAAAGCATGCTTAAGCTACTTCCATTAATACAGTAGAAGCGTGGGTATTGTTCTTGCCTTCGAAAGATTATAACGGTTAAGGAAACCGAATAATTTGCAAAGGGATAACGGCAAAAGATTTTTATAAAAGAAGACATTGAAAGAACTAATGAAAGAGCATCATATTCGATGAAGAGCTGTAGCAGTTGAAAGATAAAATTTACTACTAATGAAAAATGGTAAAATAATTTACAACTTATGAGGCATTATAAACTGTCGAACATTTACTTGATATAGTGAATAAATACGTTGACAATAAATACGAACGCCTACAAGTGAACAAAGATAATACGACTATAATAATGAATCGATTGTCGACTGTTTTGACATGAAATCAGGATTACTTCTGAAGAGAAGAAAAATTAAGGAATAGTCAAGCTAACACTGAATTTAAGAAAGGATGTGCGTTTAATTTGTCAACAAAGTATTTATTATTTCTTAAGCATTTAACATGATTGCGATAGTTCTTCATCTGGAAGATTTAAATAAAGCATTACTTAGAGGCACATCATAAAAAATGAAACATTTAAATCAAGTTATTCAAATGGCGAAGTGGTTGAAAAGATCCCGAAGAAGTCAGGTAAATTATCTGCTAAGCCAGGTTGAGATGATAATCCTGACAATCGCAAGACAGCATTTAAATAAAACCAGAAGTCATTTTCTTGCGCTTGGACGTTGTATTGTGGATGTTACTTCTGCTAGTTATGCAAATTATGCAAATAGAAGCCTTTATTTCTACACATAGTAACTTGTGGAGTAGGCTTATACTGTGCGCTATCGCGTGATTAGCATTGAACTTCACTATTAATAAAATTTCTTCGAAATATATAGCTAACTACGACATTGCCTTCGGCTATGAAGACTGTTATGCATTGATTAGCTGGGGCGAGGTTGTGGAGAACTTCGAAGTCACGGATGTTGCACCCTGGCGATTTTCTTGCTTCAAGTGTACCCTACACTTGTAGAAAAGGCAGTAGCATAGCTGTTTTTGACAGTAGCAGTTAAGGCAATTACACTGTTAGTTACGGCCAAAAAAACCTACTTCAATATGAGCAAAATATCAGTGAGGAAGAGAGTGAGGAATAGTTGAAAGTCATAAAAAATGTGTAAAGGGGTTGGAAGCTTAAAAGTTACAAGAGATTTGAGAAGAATGGTAACGAAAGGAAGCAATTGTATGGATAATAAAATAAAAATTCGTGACTGATCGTGTGGTTTTTGAGTTCCCAAGAGAAAAAGCTATCTGTATGGTTCATCAAACATTTGTTGAGATCTATACATGAAGCGATTTCACGAAACCACCGTTGATTGACAATGGTATGTAAAAAATCAAAAATATTTCTTACGCAACAAAGAAAACACTTAGCCTATGAACGCAGAAACTTTGCAAAAAAAGAGGTAAAACCTAACCAAATACGTTTGGTTTTAAAAATGATCATTACAAACTGCTTATATTTTGATGTCGAACGTTTTTGTCACAACTTTGACAGCATTTTTGTCATAGCGCTATCAAAACAATGGCATCATTCCAATTTCAGCCTAGAATAATTTCGCTTACCCATAACAATATAAACACAGCACATCATAGCATAATTTCGCGTTTCAATAAAATTAGCCTTATGGTATGATATCCATGAAATTATTAATACCATTTAGAGCCTCCTTTTATGATGTGGAAACTTCAGTTGTTCTCGGCTTTTAATCTAGCTTTCCAATTCTTAGCTTATTGGTGTCTTATTCAGAGTCATACTAGCAGCAATATGACAGGCATTATTACAAAACTTCCTTCCTGAGGCTTGCAAACTGTTCAACGAGAATGTGCAGGCAGCACTGAGCGCTGTGGCACCCGTGGAAGTAAGGTTAAGAAGATACGACCAGTGTTTGCAAGTGGATGTCAGAACGCAATGGGCTTCTTAAACTGACGACCGGGACGCTGAAAATGAGGGCCTGAGGGCAGATTTTAGAAGAATTAGAAACTTAATGGTCATTCTTCCACAAGAATTTGAAAGGAGAAAGGTCTCACAGAAACTAAGCAAATGCGAAGCGAAGTCAGTTAAGCTACGGCATATTTTAAATGCACTTTTATGGAAAGAAAAGAAGAAAAGTCAGGCCGCAGTTAGGGCTGAAGAGCAGACAAGCTGTCTCTTAGACCAATAAGCAGGGAAGATACTGTAAGAATAAGAATTAGACTGGAAACAAGTAAGGCGATAGGATTGGACGGCGTTACAAATAAAATGATGAAAACGAAATATTTTGCTGCCATGTAACTTCTACCATTATTCAATAAACTAATTCAGAATGGGGAATTTATTGAAGTGTGGAAAGAGGCGAAGGTCACAGCAGTGTTTAAAAACATAGGCAGCGAACAGGAACCTGCCAACTATTGGCCTGTCAGTCTTCTTTCCCGTGTTTGCGATGCATATACCTTCAGATCTATTAAGCACTTGAGCCCTTTCTGTCCAATTGCCAGCGTGCACTTCGTAGGAGATATCCCATCACAACAGCGGTCGCGGAAATATGTGAAAAAATCCTCCTGAACACGGACATCAACAACCTAACCGACATTTTACAGCTGGGTATCCGGAAAGCATAAGGTATTGTGAGCCCGTATATATAGTACTTATCCAGAAAATCATTGACGGAGTAAATCCGGATGGCAAACCAACAAACCTATTAGAAAGCTACCTGCTAAAAATGAGAATAAGAACGCTGGGTGGGGATTTCAAAAGCGAAACAGGTTCCTATAAGCATCCCGCAGGGAGACATGCTTCCGCCAATCCTTCTTACCTCCTTGCGGGTGCAAGTGAAGTTGAGACGCACGGGAAAATGATACTCTTCGCAGATAACGTGTAACTTTTGTACGCGTGTGACGAAAGTAAAGAGCCGAACATAAGTAAAGAGCCCAACATCGCGAGCCTGACAGAAGAGGATATAGAAAAAAAAAAATCATGAAATCTCTTAGAGAAGCGCTAAAGATGAAAATAAATGAGCCAAAAACAGCGATCACCAGATTTGGAAGACCGCGAACTGAAAAGCGCTTAGCTAGTGGGACAATTCTGAAAATTTGCGGAGAACAAATAACTGTTTAAAATAACATCCGCAATTTAGGTCTACACCTAGACGGTAGCCTAATCTTCCGAGCCCACTTTAATAACGCTCGTGTTGAAAGCTTCTCTACCGTATGAAAGCAACAAGATAACACATAAATGTGTAATGCATACCAACGCTAATAAGCACCTATGTAATCGCTAAAATCAGATTATTATTGCCCATCACTGTGACAGCAACAAAAAAGGACGTTAAAGAACTGCAACGAGTTGCAAACCACTCAATCCGAGTCACTCGCAACCTCAAAAAAATTCAACGATCAAACTGAGGAACACAAAGTCCACTACAGTTGGGGAGATATTGCAATAGTCAGCAGGACGGAATTTAAAGTAATAGCAAAGAAGATGGAAGACGGCCAACACAGTGAAAATTTGGATGATATGTTGACAAAGACAACTCATGAGTAAACGAGGCGCGAAATGCACACATGTGAAACATTCCGGACAAATTACGGACAGAAAACGTTGCGATATCGAGCGACTGCTTTCCTCAACACACTGTTGCCTTCAAGCTGAATAGTGTTGCGTTGTGATGTAAAGATGTCGTGTGGAGAAAAATAAAAGTGCACACTTAAGCGAACCATCCTTTAGATGAAATGATATGCAAATCGGGAAGTGATTAATCTCCTTTGTATTATCTTTGTATTTTATTTGTATCATCTTTGTACTATCGTAAAGGTAGACCTTTGTTATCGGAAAAATAAAAGATTCGACTCGATTTGAAATGTATTTTCATTTATTTTTTTCGTATGTTTCCTCTACTCACCGTTATCGCCAAAATCGTTTTGTCATTATCTTTTGTTCCAATTTTACTCAGAGAAGTTTTTAACATATCCAGTAAATTAATTATTTGATTTCTACTCCAAACTTCACTGTTCGTATAATCTCTTAGTATTTAATATTGCTTTTCGATCACATTCTTTACTTCAATGATAGGTTCACATTGCTAGATGGGCAATCTCATCATTAGCATGTGCATATTACGTAAAACTTAAAGGTAGCATTTCTTGCCCAGCGCAATTTTTAGTTTGTCTTTAAATGTTGGCGCAATTTAGAGAATTCTTAATAGAAGTTTTTATATCCCCCCCCCCTCCCATCTGTGCTCTCCCGGATAAATGTCGCAAACTTTTTCAATAATGGTAAATTATACGCATCAATATATCTCAGTTTTCATCCCCTTAATTTTATTTTATTCACACTGGCCATTCTACCATATAATACATCATTAGAATTGAGCGGTTCGACATCACCAGCTGTCTCAGGCTGATTTTTTTTACTCTCTGCTTTTCGATCAATGGCACAGCAGTCTCACATTTACATTCAGTTTTGTTCGGCTTTGTTAATTTGATCTTTTAAACGGCGCCTCATATAAACAAAGTAAGTGGACATTTTTTTTTTAAATTGCAGCTGCTATTAAATGAATAAAGGCACTCATTACATAATCAGCATCTGTTCACTCATCGAAATTCCACTGCCTCCTTTAGAAGAATCCCTTTTCGCCTACGGAACATCTTACACCACCTTATTTGATGAAAGCATCTACTTCTATGTTAGATGTTTTTCAGTCGAATCCACTTCATTCATGAGAAGTATGAATTCCGCAGCTCGAATTGTGATCTGATCATGCTAAGTAAGGTTCGCGCAAAATTCGCAGTATAAATAATTGATAATTATCAAAATAATGCAAAATAGCTTAATTATTTCGCTATCAATCAAGTAAAAAATGAGTAGTATCAAAACAATAAAGTCGCTTTAGAAGCATGTTTCATTATTTTCTTTTTCGCAATACTGGAAGAATGCTCCAACTGAAACGTTGACGATGATTCGTCTTCACTTCAGTGACGGTCATACGGATGTAACGGCTCGACCACCCGCGCAGCGATCCGAACATCGAACGTTGGTTGCCATGACATAACATATTCTATATAGCCATCGAATTGTGGTTTTATTTTGAACTGTGGATTCTAGAGACTGAGCAACAAACCTTCACAGTAAATAATATAGAAGGGAGGGAAAGGTTGGGAAAACTTGGGAACGCAGATCATCAAAATGCAACGATAACTTGATTAAACTAAATATCGCCGTTATTCCACTTACCCTTCACATCCCGAACTAAAATATCTTGACAAATATTTTGTACTTCGATGTTTCAAAAATTCTTCATTTGTTAGTTTTACAGGTCAGCTTAACAGCTGACAATGTTTCGACGGGAAAAACACAATTGCGAACAAAAGAACCAGTTGCATCTCGTTTTTGCTTTTCTTGTTGCGCTTTCCAGAATGTGCTACAGGAAATTTATATGTGTCTTCTATCAAATGTAACGTCGAGCGATTATCCATCATAACTGATCATGAATAATGTGCTCACCAGCTGCACTGTGAGAAAAAGTTGTGAAGTTTAGTTTAAAGAAAAAGCTTAATTTATGGTTGAAAAAGTCTTAATTTATAGTTGCACAGAAGTACAGGAGTTTTAGCTCATGGTTCGAAAGGAGTTTTAGGTTATGGTTCGAAAAGAGTTTTAGGTTATACTTGGACAGGAGTTCTAATTTATAGTTGTACACGATTACGAACCATTCGTGGATGAAATCTTATGCAGCGTGAAACGGTGCATTCGGGAAAATATTTCGCTTCTCTTTTTTACGCCCTTCTTTTCCTGATATTTTTCACCCCCCACTCAAGTATACAGCATATGTTTAAGGCAGTCTGTAGGCCTGTAGGCACCGCTCAATTCATGTTTAATCCATCCTAACCCACTATTTTACTCGTAGAACAAGAGAACGTACATCGAAATCATTTTCTTCAACCGTTTTACACTTGCTACATACGCGTGTTGAAATGCTTGAAACTCATTAAATATGCTGAAAGTACTCGAGGATTGAAGCTGAAAAACTTAAAAATGTTCGACCGTTGTAAAAGAGTAAGAAACGCTTTATTTACCGAATTGATGCAGCAAGGTGGAGCGAGGTAGGACACTTTGCACAGTCAACGAAACAGATACGATTCAAGTCACTATAATTGTCGGCTATTCTTTTGTAACTTTTTAAATCTCAGAATGCTTAAGGTGAAGTTTTGTGACACCTAGCCCAGTATTTTAATTATGAAACCAATCCCTGTTCGCAAACAAAAAGACACTATTAGTCACACTCGCGCCTTAATTGCTTTTCAGTGAATGACAGTGAGGTAGGAAATTTGTTCGTTTCCAACAACGTATAAATTGTTGCGACCCAGTAACCATAAGACTGCCAGTAAGCTGGGCAAAAGTTTCTAGGGATAAATTAAGTTATGCGACCATTTTCCGTGCTGCTGTGAGGTCAGCACGATATGCGCTTTGCAAAGAATCGTCTTTCCTTGATGCGGTCGGCCGTAAAATGCACCTAAGTTTCCTATTATCTTTAGTGCGTATAATTTCCAAGAAATCGGTGAATCCATCATAAATTGGCGATAGAAGGTGATCTAAGAGGCAAATTATAACAGCCAAAATTCTTAGCTTCAGCCTCAGCGGTTCTCACGCTGGAACGATCACAGATATGGTGTGGCTTGCGGTTTTGTAAATTTACCAAAGTATTTACAATAAATATTAATGGATGTATTTCGAAGCGAAGATATCAAGCGCGCACATGCACTTCTGATGTTTTCCTTATAAATTTTGCGACTAAAACTACTCGTGCAATCCGCAGTAACGCAGCGTATATATAAGTATATATATACATATATATAAATACATATATATATATATATATATATATACGTTGAGTTATTGAGGACACTTATATACACGTGTATATATATATATATAATGTATATATATATATGAACTTGGCAACTGATTTCAAAACTTAAGCATGATGCTTATTTGACTTCATTCAATTCAGTTGACCAAACGTCGAGAGCCGATGCATGTATAGCGACAATAACGACGCATCTCAGTAAACTATTTCAAACTTTTCAGGAATTTCAGCTAGATATTCAAACCAATACAATGTACGGCTAAGGCGCGGTCACGGGAAAAAAGATATAGGCAAATTTATGGCACACTTTTCCAATTTGTCAATGCAAGCAACAAAGGGAAAGAAAAAAATGATTGAGATACGCAAGAAAGTAATGTACAAAGAAAAGTAGCGCCAACTCACGCTCATTTGTCACTGTCATTGTTCTCTTCCGCTTATTTCCGACCTCAACGGAGCGACTAAATCATGTTGCGGAATCGACATTGCGTGGTGGTTGCGGTAGGTGGCCGAGAAAAGCTCGACATTTATTTTAGATCTTTAAGAATTATTTTCCACTGCAACAACACATTGTTTAATGAGACGTTCAGGAAACGAATAAAACTTTTTGGTTCGAAGAAACAAATGAAGAACACATTCTGTACAAGTGGCCAGCACAACACAATTTATTTGACGGTAAATGTACACATAGGCGCCTAACGCACCCGAACCCCAACGTGTCACATGCCCCGATCTCACAACGCTGAGATAAGCAAGAGAAAAAAGAGGAAGTCCATGAAGCAGAAGCACCATTTTTAATATTTTCTCATTTCACAGCGGAGAAAAAAATATGCCAGAAAAAAAATTCCGTTATCTTATCAAAAAAATATCGCAATGAAGCTAATGAGCGTGAAGCTGATATCCTATCGAACGCTCCCCACTCCGCTAACCACCATCTTTGTTACGTCAGCGCATATGCATCACACATACTGAAGTGCAATTTGTTCACAGCTCTTTTTCGTCTGAAAGTTGCTTGGGAACGGGCAGTTCTCGCTGCTGATCTTTACTTATTTCAATCACAGGTACACCTTTAATACCCGCGATTTGTATGCCGAACAACTCATCCTGCCGGATGTTGTTGTGCTTAAGTTGGTTGACGTTTACTTGTGTCTGATGTGCCACTGTCGCCGTCGCAGTATCTCGTTGAGGGCGTATGGGAGCGAGTCGGTGTGGTGGCACATATCCTCCTTGGTACCCGTCAACCGTAACTGAAAAGCAGCGATATTCGTTTTTGTGGGAAAACCTGGTATAACATTGAAAATTATGAAAGTACATAACAGAAGAAAGAAGCAAATAATAACGCTTGTTAATAAATGTTGGACTGAACCTCAACAAAGAAAAAATTCGAATGAAACTGAAGCGATCCCCAGAAGTACTGATGTGTTCCAGGAGAGAACCGGTTATGAAAATTTGCTGTGAAATTGGTGCTTTCTACGTCACAGCTCCGTTCTGTATTATGCGTGTAGATTTCGAAGACAAAAATAAATATTTGCACTAACAGTTTCTTTTAAGGTTTTCAAAACTCAAAATTCTGAAATAACATTCTTACGGTGCTGCTTATCACAATTTATAGGCGGCAGTGGTGGCCTTTTATATGGATCTAGATTGCTCGCCGAATTTTGGCGCATAGCTTTCAGCTGTTCTCGACGTTCGAATACCGACTTCGGACAGCAGATCATACATCTGAAACAAAATTTCGTTTACTGTTCATATATAAGGCTACTGAAGAATTCCAAGAGTATGTAGATAGCCGTGTACATTTCGTTGAGTTTTTTTGTGTTTAGGAAGAACACAAGAAAATTAATAGTGAAGTGTGGGAAAATTTGTGAAAAGAGCACCAGATGATGAGCAAATGGTTGGCTAAGGCTGCCTTAGAATAGCTTATTGTTGTTTTCAATGGGCTTTTGACCCGCAAAATTTGCACAAATAACTCCTGAAAACCAAACGAACATTAGGATGCTGTAGGAAAAGCGTAAACGAGTCCTTCACATCTGATATCCGTTCCTTACTTAGGTGAAAAATAAATCGCAGCTATAAACCAAGCAAATTCTGCGAAGAGACCGTCAACGCTTTTCGTTTTCTCGGGATTTCTTGCGAAAAAAAACTTTCCAGTACAACATATGAAAAAGGATTCGAGCATTTCAGAAATGATGGGCGAAACGTTCAGCAACTGATTTCGAACCCAAATGAAAGAGTTTTTAAACTTCAGATTCAAGCAATGGTCTGTTTTCTTTTGGGCTACGATATTTTGGCAACTAAATTATGTCCCAAGTTTCTGCATGAATTGAACAAATCATTCTTCGCTAACACTATCCTTATGAGCATTTGAGCCATGTGACTGTCCAATTCATGGCATGACATTGTTGGCATTTTCAAAAATTTAAAGCTATTGGAACTAACCCACGATCTGCGTTTGAAAATAGGAGCCGTTTAGTTATTAGTTATGTTATGTACACAATTCAGTACCTCAAATTAGTCAGCAATTAATTATTTGCCCATATACAGTGTGTTCAGAAAAATGTAGACGCTTACCGTAGCCATGTCACTTGCGAGAGATTATCATGCACACCAATGATTCTTATATCACTTGCGCTACCCTTTCGAATGACTCTCCTAAAACAGCAAATTACATCCGGAAGCACATGGAAATACCATGAGCCGGTTGGGATGCATAGAAGGGGCTGGCATGAAATGCGCTTTAATAACTTATCCATCGAACCAGCCGATTTCATAAACTGCTTGCAGGAGAAGAGAATTCAGATTTCGTCTAATCGAGCGACTAAATTATTCCTATCAAAATTCTAATTCTAGCTTCAGCGGTCCCCAGATTGAAATTACCGAACAAATTGACGCAAGCACAAAAATAAGCACAAACGCGACAATACCATCATGCCCGTCGCAAATGAAAAAACTGATAAGTTATTATAAATGAATGCATAGCGTTCGACAGAGAGGTCTGAAAAGGGTGATTATTAGGGAAAAAATGGCGACCAGATAGCCAGCCGATGGTGTCACGCTCGCAAAAAGTAGCAACGAATCGATGGACGGGGATTGTGAAAGAATTTGAACAAAAACATATATCTTGCGACATTATCAAAATGCAAATAACTATCAAAAAAATTCGCCCTTCCTCAACACTGGAGAGAAGTCTTCGAAATGTGATAACACTTTTTATCAACTGTTACTGATGGAACGTCAATTTAAAAAATAAAACCGCTTGATCAAATCGCCTGTGGCAGTTGTTTAGCCAAACCGAAACTAAATGTGAACGTGTGATGTTCTACCCAATTCAAAAGGCGGCAGTGTTTTGTTATTGAAAAAAAAAAAACAGGATTTTAGCGAACAGCTGCAAAAAAAAAGTTTAAAATGTTTTTGGTAAGTGGCTGTTCTGTTGTGCGGTGATGATTAAAGCGCCAAACAACCTAGTGCGAACAGCGAGCGCAATAAACCTTAGCCGAGCAAAGGACGGTGAGAGATAATCCGATCGGTACAAAGAGAAATAAATGGCTACGCTCTGCAGTCGAAAACGACATTATTTGGGAGTGAACTTACTTTTTATTCCATACAATACATGTTATGATCGCCGTAACAACTCCAATGACTGCGAGGACACCGATTGCAACGATTACCCAAATTAGCCACGGAAGTTCCTCTATAAATCAACTCCGTATCATCACGAACAAAGCCTCGCCCTTACCACCCTCCCCCTCCCCCCCACTCTTTTCCCCTCCCTCTCTCCCTCTTGACGTAGGCTCCCCGCTGAACTGGACTGAACCTCTCGCTCTTCTTCATATGTCAAAAACAATAACCTCTTCACCGACAGAATCGCCTTTTCGGTAATGCTGCTATAGTAGGGACTTCTCCGCTCAAAATGTCACTAAACAGCGGTTGAAAAGTTGATTTCCTTCACGAGTAAACTGGTGTTCAGGTCATCTGCTGGTAGCTCCAACCTTTATGGTGTGGCTGTCGGACTTAAAGATTACTGCGTTCTCCAAATCGGTGCAAACTAACAGCGACGACTGTGGAGTAAGACCTTTGCGAAAATAGGAGTAAAGTATACTATTTTACATAAGAGGCCTTCTCTTCGATTTCCTACTTCTAAGTGAATCACGAGTAAATTTACCTACTTGATGAGACAATAACATCGAATTTCTCGCTCTAAAAGCGATCATATGTAACCTATTTTTTAATCGAATGTAACTCGTTTTTTGATCAACGAATCAAAATCGAAACTCCTTACGCAGTCCACAACGTGAAATCATTTTACTGATCTTTCAAGTACGACCGTCTAAGAATTCACTACAACGCCTCCTAGTCATCTATACGAAAAACTTCGCTCTTCTTATAATAAACAGCGAGAAGTTTAAGAATTTGCGATGAGCTTCTCCCGGAAGTAAGGCAATCGAATTCTACACTAGATAATGCAGCGACTTGTAACGTAGGTGAGCACATGCGTCTTTTTCTCGTTCCTACCCATCCATCTATGTGTGTTAATTCAGTGGGTAGTCAACCATGATATGAGCATATTACAACAGTGATTCATCCTCAACATCAACTACACTTAACAACTTACCAAAAATGTTCAATATATTGAGCGCTTTAACGAGATCTTCGCCTGCTGTTGTATTGCGCGCGACCACTGTGGCATTGTTGAACAATGCCACAATATGATCGAATTGTAGTGGGACTGTAGTGTCATTTACTTCAGTGATGACGGCTGAGGTGGATGCTGTTTCGTTGTCGATCATATCCACAGCAACCCATGAGGTTTTATTATCCATTGCACTGAATGTCAAAGAATTTGATGCACAGAATTCAGTCGATATAATGCAATGCAGGATCTATTGTTGCTCGTTTGGTAGCTGCAGTGACAGATATAGAAAAAATTACACAGTGGGATAGGAAGCAGGAGGGGGCAAAGACGCATCCTGAAGAAAAGCTTTCGCAAATAAAATAAGGCGCTGAAGATGCCATAAATTTTTGTCCTGAAATAATTTTTCCACAATTTTCTTCGGAAATTTCGGCATTATAGGTGTTACAAATCCATTCAAACGTTATTGAAGCTGCTATCGTGCACCACAATTCTCCCATATCCATCAATGAGTTACGGTTTAATAGGCGTACAGCCGTTAGCGCATACGATGAGAGAGAGAAAAGGAGAGAGCAAAAGCAACCAACACAGACGTAGCTGGAAAGCGAGAAAGCAGCGTCGCAATGCAGAGAATAATCGTTTCTGCAAAGAAATGCTGAGATCCAGCTCCAACTAATCGTCCGATAAGCGCTTTACACATAATTATAGATACTATGAAGGTCTTACCCTATAATCAATTCCTATCTTTTGGTTTTGCTGAGGTCGCGAAAGCAAACGCTTGGTTGCATATATGTGATAAGTAAGTTTTACGAATAAACGACGCGATATCCTGGTGCTGAATACTAATTTCTGAGTCGAAATATTTCATCAGAATTTTCGTTTCGAAAAACAGTAATTTTAAAATTGGAGAGTCCGAAGGTCACAGTCTCATTTTTGCCATAAATTTCGCAAATTTGTACGACAACAGTGTGACCAAACAGCGAAAGCTAAACGATCGATACGAACAAGCTTAGCTCTATTCCGACACATTATTGATGCCGCTGAAGAAGCTTCGAATGGAATATCAAAGAATGCGCACATAACCTTACCAATTAAACTCTCCTCAAACTCTAACCGCGTTGGTGAATCGCGCCTTCCACTAATGTTCCAGGTTTCTTCGTTTAGGGATGGCTAGCTGTGATTTTTCAAAGCCACAGCTAAAGTACAAACACGAAAGCCGCTCATTCCAACACCTTATGTATGGAAATGTATAAGGTGTTGGAATGAGCGGTATATCACATTTATATGAAGGCGGTTTTTGGAGAACTTTCTTTGAAGGCCAGTTTCGGAACCAATTTCAGCGGAATAAAGGATTCGTAATTCATTTCGTTTAACGTCTACTAATTTTAACAATACGGGTTTCAACGAAGAGTTTCAATAGAAAGTCAAACAAGGCAATGTAATACAAATGGAAGGACCACACACTTATATTTGAATAGCTGAGTCATGTGCGGCAACAAATGCTCACTGTAACAGAGAAATGCGCCATTGTAACACACTCTTGTTGTGCATATGAGAGGGTGCAATAACTATAGTTTTCTTTCATGAAAGCACTACGGTGCTTCAGGTGAAGCATACACTCGTAAGCCTGCAATAAGAATGGAGGCAGTGCAATGTGCGCCGTTTTGGGGATGTTACAGATTACCTTCGCATTCTTTGCCTCCAACATCTCATTACTCACGTTGACCCTACGCTTTCCGCTTTTACAGTTGATGTTATTGACCGTGACTAGAAGATGCTCAGGTTGCTGAACTGATAAGACATTTAGAATGCGGAGAAATTGGCACTCACAGAAACAATACGGAGAAGGATGTGGCGTCGATATAAGGGTTTATATAAGTCAGTTGTAAGCGTCTTATCTAATGTCACTCAAAGTTCGCCTTGTATTTTGCACCATAGCGCTTTTCGTGGTTTGTTGATCGAGATCATTACTGATCATTAGTATGTAGTGCATCATTTGCCAAAAACAAAATAGCAACAATCACATCATCTTAGCAGTTCTTCCCTGCATTCGCATTTATTTATTTTCACCAAAGCTAAGAAATACCAGCACAACATATCCTAAGATCACAAAAGTTTGCCTAAAATTACGACAAACTCAAGAAAATTCCGATTTCTGCTCAAGCATTTCTTCTCAAAACATGCATCCTATCAAACTTTATGCGCGTGCCCGAGAACGTTTCAAGAGAGATCAACTTTGTGATATTTTCTAGTGGAGTTAGAGGTTGGGAGGGGAGGAGTGCATTGACTTCGGCTCTGAGTCTGTAATGTCTACAACAAAACATGCGCAGAACCTCGATGAAAACGGCTACGAGATTAGAAATTTCCCGGATTTTTTCGGAGACAAAATCTTGCTAAAGACAGAGTTCTGTCTTAGATCAAATAACTCACCCTGCAGAACCGTTACTTCACCCCGAACCTCTCACAACCAAAGTGGAGTTAGAGGTTGGGAGGGGAGGAGTGCATTGACTTCGGCTCTGAGTCTGTAATGTCTACAACAAAACATGCGCAGAACCTCGATGAAAACGGCTACGAGATTAGAAATTTCCCGGATTTTTTCGGAGACAAAATCTTGCTAAAGACAGAGTTCTGTCTTAGATCAAATAACTCACCCTGCAGAACCGTTACTTCACCCCGAACCTCTCACAACCAAATAAAAAAGCGAACAAAAAGAAAGTACGATACTTCTCCTCATTCAAAATCAAATGAAATGCGACACTTTAACGTGTGTAATGTGTGTAACGTATGTAAGCAAATAGCAATAGGAGATGGAAAATGAATGGCGTTCTTTTTTGGCAATTTTCTTTCGAATTTGAAGCGAAAAAAATAGTGAGAACGCAACTAGATGGAATTGTCGGAAATTTCAGCTCTGCTCAGAAGGGATTTCATAAGCCTTACACGTAGGAAATGAAGCTTTTCGCGAAAAACTAATCGCTTTGTTGAATGTGCACTCATTGTGTAGTGGTCAGTGGTGCATCACTCTGTTCGTGCTTTCTTTTCTTCACTTACACACAATGAAAAAAGATGTGGCGATGTTGAATTCGCATACGAAAAGTACACCGAATATGACCATATTAAGAGGTAGGCATAAAAATTCATTGCAATGGACGACCACATCGATGGGCACACAGCATCGAGCAAAACGCACTCCATGCGAAGAGAGGTTAAACTCTACGTCAAAACGCGCTAAGTCGAAAAGGGGCGCTTTTCGAGGCTAAAGAAAAATTCAATTAAAATTGCAAGCGAAAATTCAACGTTAAGCGGAAAAATTAAAAAACAATTCTCGAGGACAGTGTCGAGTCTAAGCCAATCGACAGTCCGGACCGAGTCTTTTGCTCCGGCTCTTTTCCTATCCGCCGACTTCAAGTCTTTTTTGTTTCAGAGTTAACTGCTAAGGTTTTGATTCAGAATTGATTTTCAGGTGGACCGTAGCCATTCGGTCACTGTGGAAAAATTTTAACACCATGAGTTACCCAAAAAAAGCTAGGAGACTTCTAGAGCTCATGTACAGTTTTGCGATATCGCGACTGCTCTGACACTGAAATACACGTGGGAATTTCGAGGATGAAACAGTGAATGAATTT
Source organism: Toxocara canis (assembly GCA_000803305.1). Classification (NCBI taxonomy): domain Eukaryota; kingdom Metazoa; phylum Nematoda; class Chromadorea; order Rhabditida; family Toxocaridae; genus Toxocara; species Toxocara canis. The sequence goes on from JPKZ01001337.1 coordinate 131,944, forward strand.
TCCAGGCCGCTCGAGGACAAAAATTACTATTTCCGGAATTCAGTAGCAATGACTTTTTCTATTCACTGCAAAAAATGCCACTAAAACATTCTCAAACTGCTTTATTATGAAGTTCACAGTGGTTACCTTTCCGAGATATAAATTTCTCCTTACTTACTTAATAATGGGGGCAGTAACTCAGTGGTAGAGCCCCCGTTTCGTGTGCCGAGAGACCCGGGTTCCATTCCCGGCTGCTTACCACCGTACCACTGACAGCCCAGCTAGCGGGTGGTATTAACAACAGCTAAAACAGCCAAAGGAATGGCTGTGCTCGGCGCGCGATTGCCTCAGTAACACCGAGACACAGCACTGAAGGCCCGAGCGGTAACGTGCAAAATCATTTAATATCCCTTCAACACATAGTTATGATTTCATAAACTTAGTTGTAATTAACACTAAAGGAAAAGAGACAATAAATAAAGTTGATATTTGTAAAGCATAATTAAGGCAGCTTAGAAATTTCTGAACACAAACAGAAATCAACCTCAATAGCCTAACTCATTCATAGAGATCGGAAAGTGCTTCTGTTTGGAATTTTACAAGTCTTTCTTTCCCGAACTCCTATAGGCCAACGTTGTGATACTTGATCAGAATCGGGCGATAATATTATATATTTGCTCATCTCAGTGCGTCTTTCTTCCAAGCGATTTGGTTAATCACAACAATCGATTCCATCCCGCTCCTCTTACCGAAATTTCACCTACAACTGCGACTGCAAGCAAGTTTACGTCTCTCGGTAGTTGTTGCAATTTCACAAAATATCTTTGCATGCAAACTGGCTATTGTCATCACTAGAATGATTTTCCGTAAATGATTCATGAAAATGTTCACTTTCTTTTTTCTCCCTACCCAAGTTTCCTTAAGAACACATTCCTTACCAATATATAAGTGATAACTATTACCATCCTAAATTCTTTTGCAAATCACATTTAATTGGATTATTGAATTTCACCTCTCATATTTGCAAAAATTTTCTACTTCAAAGCAGAGTGCTGCATTGTGGGAAATCAATCATAAAACGCATTGCAAACAAGAAGCGGCTTTCATCAATACAGTAACGCACGCATCATTTTCGATGTGCTTTTTGCGAAAAGTACCTTTGATAACAGCGGAAATGATATGAATGAATGAAGGTTATTTCGGTTTTTATGGATGTCTTCGACGTTTGCATCTCGGTATTTTTCCCCTTCTAAACGTTTTCCTGCTCTGCGCAACCCCACAGAGCATTTAAGGCGATCCTAATATACGTAACAATTTGCATAATTCTCGCTTTCCCAGATTAGAGCACCACGTTAGCAGTTAAATGTATGTGCGCATACATATACGCGTAGACACAACGTCATCTTATTGCGCTTTCCAAACGCAAATCTGTCACAACGCATAAAAGGGAAAGTTTCATATATATTTAGCATAATTTTCACCCTAATGATGCCTCGAATTAGTGCTAGACAAGATTCGTAATAGTTAGTAGCTTTATATATAATGAAATACATAATGAAATATACATGTAAAAATGATGAGAACTGGGCGGATGAAGAAATATTAGTTTTCTTTCTTTTCCAGAGCAGAAGAAAATTTCCAGTGAAAAATGTTGATAAAGTTTTGATGCAACTACCAATAAAAGTTTGACGAAAGCGTAGCAACTCAACGGGATCCGGTTGAGTAATGCGGTGATGAGCTGTGAATATGCGAAATAGTCCATGCTAATAATTTCCTTTCAAATGATTTCGCATGCAAAAAAATTCTAATATTCCACTCAGTCGATTATGATTGCACACTCCCGTCCATCCTTCAAATATTCCATTATCCACCGAAGAAGTCTTTCGAGGTTTTGTGCTAATCGATTTCTCGCTTACGTTACCCTTTTCATATTAAAGTTACTTTTAATGACCAACTGACGCTGACGTTATGAATGTGCTGAACGAAGCTCCCTTATCGCAATATTTTTTGGCTGTTATAGAAGTGTGTCCAGCGGTAGGAAAGCGGTTATAGTGAATTTCCTACAACAGTTTCATAGACATCAGTGTTATCATTTATCGTTGTCAGGATCTTTTTGACTGGACATCGCTTTAGAAAACTCTGAAAGTTTTGCTCATATCTTATCATTATATGTTGATCCTCAACTCCTTCCGAACTTAAATATTCGATATTTACCAAAACCATTCGAACAACTGTCGCTGAACATGAAGCGTCAACTTGCGATTGCATTAGACCTGAACGTCACAATATTGGCAACCATCAAAGCGCACACAACTTATACTCTGAAATTAGCAAAATACAATTATTTTACGTATCAACATATGCACGCAAGCCACATTTTAGGTTTGATTTAAGGTCTACATAAATTCAAAAGAACCGAAACTTCAGCAAGCTGTTCTGTCGCATTGTTGAAGCTAAGTGCTGGGCACATTAAGCCGCTCGCATCAGGTAGACGGAATTCGTTAGGTGGAAAATCTGGATTCTAGCCATTTTTGACAATAGCACAACTTCGGCGGCTCTTAATCTTTTCGCATCTCTCATCAGAACAAAAAAAGACTTTGTCCGTTAAGCAAAACAGAAACATGCGTGCATTGCAGAAGATAAAACATAAGAATTTAAGACTGTACAGGGTGATATACAGTGGTGCAGATAAGAGGATGCATATAACTCGTTGCGCATAATATACGATGATATTGCAGCAAGACTACAGGTAGGAATGAATGAAGGAAAAGTACCGTTGTTAACTCCTTTTTTTGAATTAGGTGACTGTCACGACTGTCCGGATCAAAAACTACAAGGGCAACTGTTTTCGAAGCTTTTAACTGAATAAAATCCACATTCTGCAATAAGCACAAGTTGTTGGTTTGATCTGTGAGTAGTTCTGATAACAGCAGAAGGAAAAAAAAAAGTTAAAGATTGGCACGTTGCCAACACGCCTTATGTGTCAATCAGTTAACTAAACAGCGCACAAAGTGAAGCGAGGCGAGGAACCCAATTATGCACAGAGTGCAAGCGGTTGCGAAATACCACTTCGATGAGCAATTTTTGGCACTACCTGCTTGATTTGCCACTTTTTTTCCTTAGGCCGAAGCTGCGCTATTAGTACCTCAAGTGATATGCTGAACCGTGATGCCGACCAGATAGATCATCAGTTTTCTTAACCGTTCTTTATTTTCTCCGTTGAATCGAGCAATACCGCTTCAGTTGCTTGCAAGCGTTACACGCAAACAGGCGTGAGATGCATGACCAGGCAGAAACGGATGTCGGAAAAAAGAAGAAAACAGTACTGAACGAAAGCATGGACAATATATTTGGGATGGTATATACATATATATATATATATATAGCACGTTAGCACGTTACCGCTCGGGCCTTCAGTGCGATGTCTCGATGTTACTGAGGCAATCGCAGCCGAGCACAGCCATTCCTTTGGCTGTTTTAGCCTGTTATTAACCACCCGCTGGCTGGTCTGTCTGTGGTATGGTGGGAAGCAGCAGAGAATGGAACAGGGGTCTACCCGCACGCGAAGCGGGGGCTCTACCACTGAGCTATTGCCGCC